>QAOA01008688.1:0-11493 GCA_003255065.1 Cercis canadensis
TCTAAGTTGTACAACAAAATATTAAATGAGTTTAATAAAATTAAGATTGTTTCAAATGTGTCAATATTGTCCAATATAATATTTGCTAGTGTAAGTAACATTACTCAAAAGAAAAAAAAAGTTTTTGCTTAATTAATTGATTTGTTTGGTCTGATACATAATTTACACAATTCTAGTGCTGATTTGTAAATTTACCCCTACCCTTAAACTAAATTTCCCTAACTTTTGTGGCTGTTAAACAATTAACTAAAAATTGCCTAGCTATAACCAGTGCACCCTTTGTGCATCACTCACATCCATGTGGTGGTCTAACTATCACGATTCATACTAGTAAGCTTACCAGTTACCATGGTAACCTAAGACATTAAGACCCTAACAATTTTATCGTTTAAGAGTTCATATTCTTCACCTCTTCTAGTTGCTTAAACTCTTTATTATTATATATACTTGTGACTTCTTATAAAAGAATGTAATTCGCTAAATGTGAGATGAGAGAAGAAAGTAAAATAAAATAAAATTTAACATCAAGTACTTATGTGACCAAGATATTATTAGACTTATAAATCAATTATTAAACAGCTTGTAGCCGAGTAATACTGTGAGATCGCCTAAAAAATTAGTAAATTTTATATTCAAATTCAAAGTTGTAATAAAAAATACCAAAAAAACACTTGAAAATCAATTGACTAAAATCTATTATATTTATTATACAATTGTTTATTTTAATAAATAATATAATTTAAATTTGTCATTGAGGCTCTACCTCAATGCATGTGAGTCATGAATACGTGTACGTGTTTCAAGCGTTTGTGTAGGACCCGGATCTAGTCATGTGATTTGAGTCATATTGCTCAGATCTGAGTCGTACATTCTATTAAAGTTCATATGAACCATTAAAACATATTAACATTTAATAGTTGAGATGAACTTTAATAGAATGTACAGTTCAGATTTAAGCAACATGACTCAAGTCACATGACTGAATCCAAATTCGTTTGTGTAAGTTTAAGATTTTGCTTTCATGTAAAAAAAGAAAAAAAAAATTGACTAATATTTGGCATAAACTTTAACTAAACTAATTATCATCACTTAAACATTTTTATGCAATTTAAAATTTTTAGACTTTTATGTAAAAGTGTGCTAACACTTTTCTTGAAAGTGGATATGTGGGCCGTGGGGACCAATTGGGTATTGTCGTTAATGCTGAGCTTGAGATGTGAAGTGTACTCTACACATGATAAAAGTAGGGTAAGAGAGCAACTACGTGCTTGTCTCACATACAAAGCGCAGTCAAATATAGCACTTATTTGAGGACTGAACCACAATCTTAGATAGAATCAGACTCAGACATATCACCCACTTGAATACCCCATGATTCAGAGGGCTATATACGCTATAATGTCTGGCTTCTTTGTCCATTTCTAGTGTCATACTTCACCGTCAAAGCCCTTCACCCTAAGTTCTTAAGTCTTATCCTTACATAAGCATAGACCATGCTTTTTCCACTCTCATAATTTCCCACATTTCAAAGAATGTCCAAAGTGTAAAGTATTTAATTTAGGGAGAATTATTAAAAAAAAAATTTAAGAATAATTTCTTTTAAAAATAAAAATGACTACTAAATATATATAATAGTTATTATTGGGTTCATTGACTTAAATAATAATTTTTTAATTTATTTAATTTAATATTTTAGTTTTGAATTTATTTATTTTACTATTTTAATTTTGAATAGTTTAATATTTCTTAAAAAATTGACAGAATAAGTGACGTCGCTTGCGTCACCCAAGTTAGAAGAAAAAATCCTGTAGCAAAAAATTATAAGTATTAACTAATAAAAATCCTTTTTTTCTTTGTTTTTATAATATACTAACTGAAAAGAGAAAAAGAAGAAATAAAGAGATTGGGGAACGTGAAGAGTGAAAGGAGAGATATAGAGAAAAAGAGAAATGTAACAATGAAGGGAGAGAGATGAAAGCTTGAAAAAAATTGATTCAGTGGGTTAGTAGATGCCACTGTCAGCTTTTTAAAAAAAAATATAAAAATAGTTAAGATTAAGGTATTGAAATAAATAAATTTAAAATTAAGATATTAATATAAATAAAATTTAAAATTAAATATATTATTTAAATTTTTAGTACTTTTAGTTATAATTTTAGATTCATACACGAAACTCATAAATTCTAAGAATAATTTCAATATCACTTAACTAGAACCTATTTGATATACATTATTTAAATTAATTAGCCTATTATTGGTCGTCATTTTATTTATTTTTATTTTTAAAGAAATTTTCCTTAATCTAACCTGAACAATGGATCAAATTTTTATTTGGTGAGACTCTGTAAAAATTTAGTGGATCTAATAGACTTCAAAATCTATTTAATGTGTAGGTATATATAATAAAAATGTATTTTATTCTTTTTTACTTGCAAAGATAGAATTTTTCTTTATAGAATAATATTTATTTGCAATTTTTATGTGAAAAATTATATAAACAAAAAATTTCAGCATAAAAAATAATATATATGATAATTTTCATAACAAATTATATGATTTTAGTAATTAGGTAATCCCTTTATTTGGGTTTGTGAATATAAAAATTGTGCAATCAACATTAATACTATTAGTAGAAGTTATTTTAAGTTTATTGGAGGCTACACAATAGTTGATAGTGTATTCTCTTCAATTAAAATGACACCTTATTAAATCCCAATGAGATTTAAACATGTGAACTTTTATGATTCAGTACTGAGTTTTTAAGCATTAAGGTATTCCCTTGGGATTATTAGATTTTTTTTTTTAATATAATGCCAAATAGTTTAAACACGATTTTCTACAAATTACCTAAACTCTTTGCTATTAAACCACGCTTAATAGCTTAAAACTAATAAATACTGAAAATTTGGGAAGAAAGCATTTCTTAATTATTAACGAATAGGCATATATATGATGTGGATGACACACAAGAAAGATAAACACCTATCTTTTACAATTTTTTTTTTAAAGTTTATTATTTTTCGTTTTGATACATGTCTATAGACTCTATACTACATGTTTGGTGACATATAATCATAATTAATACTTCA
This sequence comes from Cercis canadensis, assembly GCA_003255065.1. Taxonomy (NCBI): domain Eukaryota; kingdom Viridiplantae; phylum Streptophyta; class Magnoliopsida; order Fabales; family Fabaceae; genus Cercis; species Cercis canadensis. The sequence continues at coordinate 3,090 of QAOA01008688.1, forward strand.
TTTATATTTTCTAAAATTTATTTTTTAATTTTTTTTAAGAAGTTTTTTATAAATGATATTTTTGCGGTGGTTGTAAGAAATGATAATGGAAAGAGAAATTACATCTATTTGAATAATATTTAAACAAATAAATTTTGAATAAATTGGTAGAACTTTTCCTGAAATTTTACTTTGGAAATTACTTTCAAAGAATTATAAAGAGGTTTAATAATTATTTTAAGGCTTGATTACAGTTTTAGTCCTTAATGAAACTTTTGGTTTTTCATTTTAAAAATAAACTATTTAATCTCTTAACTTGTCTAAAATGAATGAATTAGTCTAAAGAGTCTAACTCTGTCTAAAAGTAGATAAAATTAGCTGACGTAGCACTAAAATAAAAGATTTTTTTTTATTCTTAAGCACTAATTGAATTCTCTTGTGACTTGCACATGACACTAAATAATCAAAACTCTCTCATCCAGCTAATCAACACCCAAAAAGTAGCATAAGTGAAAAAAACAACAAAACACTTCAACACCCGAAACCACCTCTTGAGTGCATAAACCACATCCATGGCGGTGATAGTCTTCCTCCTAGCATGCTTTGTCTAAGTCAAAACACAACCAGATTTTCCATGAAAATCTTGAGAGCTGTAATTGCCCTATTAGGCCCAACAAGCATGGTAGCCCAATACACTTATTGGGCCCATTTATTAAGCCCAACCAACGGCTTAATTACTATTCTACCCTTGGACTCTCTTATAAATAAAAATAAAATATATTTTTCATTTTTAAATTTTTCTCAAATATCTCTTTAATTTTTAGTTTTATTTTTGTGTTACTTTAGTTGTCGAATAATTACTTTGATCGTTAAATAAATCTTTTAAGTGATCACTTTTGATGCTTACGAAAGACTGATAATTAAGTGTCACGTCAGCTCTTTTAGTCTATTTTTGGATGAATTTAGACATTTGAACAATTTCGTTCATTTTGTAAGAGAATAGAGATTAAATAGCTCATTTTTAAAATGAGAAGATCAAAATGTTCATTTCATAAAAATAGAGGGACAAAAATTATAACTAAGCCTTATTTTATTGACTACTAAATTTTCATAATTTAAAACAATTTAAAGTTTTTTTAAAGACATGTTACACTATATAATTTTTTTAATCGTCTAACAGAACTAAAACATCAATAAAACTACAAATTCTTAATAAGATCCAGCAGATGGTCAAAGTATGTTAGCGAATCAAACTTCTAGTTAATATCATATAATCTTTTAGTTACTTTTTGAATTATCATCTTTTATTTTTCTTAAAAATAAATATGATCCATGAGCCCTAAAATAATCTCATCAATTAAAATTAATATTTTGAACATTTTAAATATTTAAAATTAGCTAACTCTGACGTATAAGTCTCAAGGATGTATATAAGAAGAAAGTAAATAATATAATATACAATAAAATTGTCAAAAATTATTTAATATTGACAATTTGTGGATGTGCATAGTATATCAACAATGAAATGATAACTTGGTTGTTTGTGCAACTTGTGATTACAATTTACAATGGTGGGATAAGTTAGTTCATGTACTATCAGTGATCCCAATTTAAAGTTAATTACTCCCAATGTGTTTCCCAGTTCTATAGAAAAAGAATCCTCTATTTAGTTTACAGTTCAAGAAAGCCAATGATTTTGCTCCATTTTGGTTCTAGACTTTATTTTATTACTTTCATGCCCGATATTAGGTTGGGTTTTTCTTTTATGAAATTTAGTGANTGGGAAAGTTCACAAGACGTAATAGCTCTTCAATCTAAACGGTGAGATTATGAATCAGAAAATTTTACACCTTGAAATAAATCTAAGAATTTTGACTTAAAGACAAAAGAACCAAAATTGTACATTTTATTAATATAGAAGAACTAAATAGTCCATTTTTAAAGAAGAGGGACCAAAAATTCAAGTTGTTAAAATAGGAGAACTAAAATTGTAATTAAACCTTGTTTTTATGTACAGGCTTCAGTGCTTCTTGGTTCTATTTTAATGAAATGTATTAGTAAATTTATTGCGCTGGATAAAGAGATGACCAAGAGGTTCAAGAGACACCACAGTGGTTGAGCTCCTGATATTTTATGGAAGAAGTATTGAGTTCTAATTCCATTTGGTAGAAGTATGATGAAATGTTGGGAAGAGATAAACTACCCATGTTGTGTAGCCTCCACTAAGCCAAAAAATGACCAAGACAATATGATACAAGACCAGGTCTAGTGTCCAGAAAATGTGTTATGAGACCAGGTTCATTTATGTACATGCTTAAGTGCTTCTTGGTTCTATTTTAATGAAATGTATTGGTAAATTTATTGAGCTGGATAAAGAGATGACCAAGAGGTTTTCGAGGGACACCTCAGTGGTTGAGATCCTGGTATTTTATGAAAGAAGTATTGAGTTCTAATTCCATTTGGTAGAAGTAAGATGAGATGTTAGGAAGATATAAACTACCCATGTTGTGTAGCCTCCAGTAGGCCAAAAAATGACCAAGACAATATGATACAAGACCAGGTCTAGTGTCCAGAAAATGTGTTATGAGACCAGGTTCAGTGTCAATTAGGTTACCTATTAAGATTTCGTTTGTTCATTCTAGATTGGTTGAGTCGTTTTGATGCCTCTAGTTTGGTTCTTTAATGAATTTTGAATCAGCATAAAGAAGGCGCAATGATTTGGTGCTTTGATTGGTAGAAATAAGGAAAAAAAGGACACAGGCTCAGTTTTTGACTAAAAATACCATTTAGTTTATCAACGTGAAAAATTAATCAAAATACTCCAAAGTTAGGTGATTATGTTCATATATATTGTTTATATGTACACAATAAGTGATTATTGTATTTAGTATCTAACCATGCAATGCACAGTGTAATTGGATTTTTTCTGATGCAAAGATTAACATCAGAAACAAAAGCCTGACAAAAGAATTAGAATAGTGTTACCAAATGTGGGACATTTGAATTCTGCCCCAATAGACTATAGAGGACACATGCTAGCAAAAAGTTTCCAAACTGAAATAACCAACACAATAACTCCGATCTTACTGATTGAAAAGATGCTGACTTCTTAGGGCAGAGTGAGTGAATCTGCTGAACTTTCTGAAATTGCAATACACATTCAGAAAACTTTTGTAATTGGAAAAATTCAGTTGCAGATTAGCAAGATGCATTTCAAAACAAATGTTTTCCATCTAAAACCTCGGATTAGTACAAGAGGTAATACATGATGTGATGAGAAGAAGAACGTGGCCAATAATATCCAAAGAGCTGTAAAACCAACATTCTCATTCCTAATCCCAAATTGCTATCTAGGAGCTTATTATTGAAAACAAAGACTTGGTGTATCTCTATACAACTTATCCCTATGCATACAAGAAGCAATTTGAATGATATATAATGAAGAAAAATATCGGCATTGAGTTAGTTCTTAAGGAATTAAATAGGTAATAGCTAATGACTTATGAATCTAGCACCACCTCCTTTGGTCTTAAGAATTAGAGGATTGATGTCAAGGTTTCAATCCCTGCCATGTACTCCCCTCCCCTCTATCAACTCCCTTGTAATTAAAAAAACAATTAAATTGGTAATAATATACCAAATGGCTTGTAGTTGAGTTGTAGACTTGTAGTGATGTCATTCTCAAGGCTTGTGAGTTATATGTTCAAACCCAGAGTCACAACCAAAATACCAAAAAAGAATTGGTACAAATGTAGGATCAGCACTACTATACATCCTTAACAAACTGTACTAGCATGCATCCTCAATAGAGCTCAATCTTTTATACCCTAAGGTCCAGTGATTAAAAGTAGTAATCCGGTAACTAAACTAACACTTAGAAGGATTAGTAAATGCATCTTCTCTTTCCCCGAAGTAGATGAAGCTTCATCATTATTTTATATTAGAAATGACATAAAAATATCATAGGCAAGAGGGCTAAATGATTCAGTAATTTAAGATATCTAATTCACATAATAGCAGCAAGATAAGCTCGAGGTTATGGCAATTCATGTGCATGAAAGCATATCAAATTTTTTTCTCTATAAATAGATTCTACACTCTACAGGTATATGACCGAGAAAACTAGCATCAGGACTCTTAGCTAATTTAGGCCAGAAACAAAATGAATTTCAAATCCCCATATGAATAGAAATGAAGTAAACCAAAAGAAGACGATTGTAGAAAGCCAAGTTTTAGAGCTATTACATCTGACGACTTTCAAGAATACATGAGGCAGAACATAATAGCAGAAGAAAACTCAAAGCAGAAGCTTATGGTTTATTGCATCAAAATTTTAACCTCATAACCAACAAAGCATCAGGTGCTCTTCCGTCTTCTGAAATTAAGGTGGAAACAGAACAGAAACCATCCATTCAATCTAAAGAGAATTGATCAAGGGTTAAACTACCACCTCAAGAAGCTGTAGGAAATAAACAAAATGTCGCCTTACAGTTGATTGGATACGCACACAGACATTGAGTCTACTCTTACAGACACTGGCAAAAAACATACATAATATATCCAAAGATTCCAAACAACCATAATTATTGTCCAAGTTTACAGTGAAAAATGTTGAAACACAGGCAATGCTCAAATGTGACAAAAGATCTCTTCTTTTACAATCAATTTATTGGAAGAAACAAGATAAACACTTTGTATTAACATCAGAACAACAGATCCTCCAAGTTTAATTTGTCTAGCTCCCAATCTTGGATCAGATGCCTGCCGAGAAATCAATAGAAAAATGTTATGAATCATTCAGTAGATCTCTCTCCCTAGTTTCCTACCATTCGTCAATGTTGTCAAAACTAAGAGTTCCTTATGTCTTTAGAAAATGGGAATAAATTAAAAAACCCTCTATCTTTTAGTTAATGGGAAAATTGAAAGAGCAGGAATAAGCCTTGTGTCACCAGAAGATACTTTAAAGAAAAATTGAATGATTTCTGTTTTGCAATTTGGGGGAAACAAATAACTACTAGAGCAGCAATTGCATGAAATATACACCTAGCATGCACTGCCAAGGTATACTTATTTTCTTCTTTGACTAGGCTCAGCAAGAGTTAAAACTTTTCTCCAGGGTCTGATTCAAAATTCAAACCCAAAAAAGGGAGGGGGGAGAGAGGGGGGGAGGTAGATTAGAAACATCTACAAGAAGAAGCCCATACTTAAATTTATCAGAGTATGGAAGTACATTCCATCTAAGCAAGTGTTAAGCACATTCTATTAGCCACCAAAAAAAAAAAAAAGAACGTGCAAATGAATGACTACTGAAACCATGTAATAATAAAGTTCGTAGTATTTTTCTTTTCCTCTGCAATAATAGGGATGCAATGACTAAATGAAATTCCATACTTAATACCATTAACTTATATTACAGGAGGCACATAAAGCAACACAAAATAACCAATTGTCTGGTTGAAACTACGAAAAGACTAGAAACATCATGAGAAGGTACCTAATGTTAATGTCCATGGCCATGATCATCATGACCATCCCAAGGATGCCTCCAGCCCTACGAGATGCCATAAGCATGGAGAAACCCAGTCAGAAAATGTGAAAAAATTAATTAAAGTATGGTTCAAAGCTACATACAACATAAACAAATTGACTTTAAGAGTCTTACCAACACTACAGGAGCATCTTGCTTTGCCCTGTACAATACCCAGAACCTGAAAAATAGAATTAAGCAACACATTCTAAGTTCATTAATAGTCACAGAGTCAATTCAATCAGCACAAAATTATTGGACTCTGCGGATAATCAAGGACATTAAGTCCTCCTATAAAACTTGTTTCCCAATCAAAATCAACTATATAATCAGATACCATCTCTTCCTAATTCCTCACCATAAACCAGAAAAACAAGTGTAGCTATCTGAAAAAATAAGTGTGTGCTTGGATAGAGAAGCTTTGTTAAGAAAAAACTTTATTAAAGCCACTTCATATGTTTGGATGAGCTTCACGCATCTCTTTAAAGCACTTTATTAAAGCCAAATTTGGGGCTTTTGAAGAAGCCCATAAGTAAAGTTTCAGCAGCTTCTACTTCTCTAAAAAAGTAATTTTTTCAATAAATGCTTATCTACCCAAAGACACCATAAATCTATTATGATAGAGGAAATAGAAAATAAAGCATAAGATTATATATCTGCATTATTATTAAGGAAACCCTCAAGCACAAATGTAGCCCCATGAATGAAAACTTCACCAACCATTTTCGTCGGTTAGAAACAAGAAGCTCACAATTAAGCTAAAATCGAATGATCCATCAGCTAAAAATCTAAACTTTCTTACACCATTGAGTTTTTTCGAATGAATTTATTCAGAATGCAATAATTTTAGCTATCAATTGTACTGGATCATGGCTTCCAAAGAAAAATTTGTGCATTCGCAGGATAAAAAAGCGAAACCAGTAAAGCAAAAGGTGCAGATTTGCGTTCATAAAATCATTGGGTAAAAAATTCGGACTATTTCAAACAACTTACCACATGACAGCGCATAAGCCCTTGCCCGTGACGGCGTGCCAGCGCTTTGGGTGATGCACCGTGAAACCCTTGTACGTTGTGCTCTCACCATGGCCTCCCCCCATCTCGTCTAGTTGCTCCTATCACTCTCAATCGCAAACGAAGCAAGCCCTTGAACTCCAATTTGAGATGGAGAGAGAGAGAGAGAGAGAGAGAGAAGCGTCTAAACGGCACCGTTTGGTATCATTTCATTATTTATTTTTTTAAAAAAAACTCTCCAAATATTCTTTCTTTCTTTTTGTGTGCAGGTCTTGCATATGTTAGGTTGATTTGAGTTTAAATTCATCCTGAAATCAACCCAAGATTTTTTTAATACCTTATAACCTAAATCAATTCAAAATAAAATACTTACAATTTGACTTACTCAAACCATAAAAAAATGGATTTAGGTTAGGTTGGGTTGGTTTTTTGATTTGAAACAAAGTTATATACCTAATCACATTCAGCAAAGAATAAATAAAGTTATCAAAAGATTTTGTCAATTAACTTTCATTCCAATTTTATTAGTGAAAAATACTTTCAATTTCTCATTACACTATGTAATATGTGTTAATAATTGAAAAAGTTTAAACGTTTTGTGTGTTAAATTTATTAAGATAGACTAAAAGTCAAAGTCTCACAACTAAACACAGCTAGAAAGGACGGATGAGAATTTGAACTATTTCAATTTTTAATTTTATGATGATAATATTACATGTATTACTGGTTCATATAGTTTGGATAAGTTTTAAATCAGGTCTTCATAGTTTATTTTTTTATTCTTTTAAGGTTTTTATAGTTTGAAATTTTTTTAATTGGATCCATGTCGTCACCCTCAATTATAACTCTATTAGTTTAGTGTTCACATAGCAAACGATTTGTCTATGTGATAATAAAAAAAAGCTGATGTAACGCTAAAATAGCACAAAAATTGAGTTCTATATGTCTTGCATATGCGTTTGATGGATGGTAATTTGTGTGCCACTTTAGTATCACATAAGTTTCATCTATTGTCACATGGAGAAGTCGTTTGTCATACCAACACTAAACTGACAAAGTTATAACCCAAGGTAATGACAGGGACCCAATTAAAAAAATTTCATACTATAAAGACCCAAAAAGAGAAAAAAAAATTATAAAGACCTGATTCGAAATTCGTCCAAACTATAAGGACCTGTAGTACCTTTAAATAAAAATTTCATACTATAAAGACCCAAAAAGAGAAAAAAAAATTATAAAGACCTGATTCGAAATTCGTCCAAACTATAAGGACCTGTAGTATCTTTAAATCATATTTATAATATACTATTTAAATATGATTTTTAGTAAATAACCAGGTTAGTTAGGTTAAATTAGTTTCCTATTTTTACTAACTTAACCCAATATTTATTAAAAATTTCAACCCAAACAAACCCACATAAAGATTAAAACTACACCAACTCATTAGTTTGGTTTGGTCAGGTTGATTTGAGTTTTAAATAGACCTATGTGTGTGTTTGTTTATTTTAGAAATAAAAAAAATTATTTTTATGTTTGGAAACTTTTATTACATGATGGCACAAGAGCTTGAATTCCTAAACCTTGTATAAATATTCAATCACATTTAGCGGTTTCANGTTTCATGCACCTTAATTTTTATATAATGTTTATGCTTGAACTTTTAACTTTTTTTTTTTAAAAAAATAATCATGAATTAGTGTTCAACATAATTATTCTGTTATTTTTAATATGTTTTTATTTTGCTTCATTTATTATATAATATATTTGAAATTTTAATTAAATATATAATTCAGCCATTGACGCATATGGTAGAATTGATTGTGAAAAGATCAATTCTAAGAAAATCTATTTATATTTAGATATGTTAGTTTAAAAGAAATTTGTATA
>QAOA01008697.1:0-25785 GCA_003255065.1 Cercis canadensis
TTATGCAGAAACTAAATCTATCTCTTATTCTCCTCGGTTTCTCCTTTGCAGTTAATGCAGAAACTATAAAAGATAGCTATTTGCTAAACAAAGGATGCAATTTTATTTTTTTCAGATTATAATGTGCTTCCAAATGGCTGCAATTCATCATCACTGGTTCGTAGCCTCCTACCTGATTTTATTCAAATCATATGTCATCTTTTCTTTTGTTTGTTCTTGGCCTTTTGATCTTTGCAATAAGTCTAGCTGTTACATATATGTGGGAATTCTCTAGAAATTATAACATTCCATGAGATGGTTTACATGAATGAAAAAAAGGTAAACATCCAAACTTTCTACTCATTTTTATTGATCCTTCTTACTCCATTTTTTTTTTCTTTTTCATTTTCTGATATTTTTTCCTTTTTATATGATAATTCCTGCATCTGGATGCTCAACAGTTTGGTTTGGTACTTTGGTCATTTACTTATCATAGGAAGTTTGGCAAAGAGCATAATTGAAGTTTGAAAGAAGTTTGGTTTGGCAATGAGTGTAACATGACCTAAATTTGAAAGAAGTTTGGTTTGGTACTTTGGTCATTTACTTATCATAGGAGCGTTAGTAATGTGGAGGTCTAAAATACGGAGCCCACAACAAGATATAGTGCAGTGTGCACATAAGTTATAAAGATGTTATTAAAGAATACGATAATGATTTATGCTTATCCTAAATAACCTATAGTATATACTTGCTACTTTCTTCATACTCAAAATGACTTTGTATATCTTAAGTCATTAGGTATAACAATATTGCAATTTCAGGATCAGTGCAAAATCGTGTGGACTTAGAGAAAGATGTTGACATTCCTAATACAGATCATACACCACAACTTTTTTGAGTATAGTATTATCTCATTCTGCATTTGTTTAATACTCTTTCAAATGTATTTTAGGTTCATGATTGATACTTTTAATGTATTGCATTTATGGTTCAAAATATGAAATCCATAATTGGTATATTAGATGACATAGATTTAAATAAATTATACTTCTATGATCAAATAAATTTCGTCCCGAATCTCATTGTCTAGGTCCTGCACCCCGCCACCCAGCAGCCCGCGCATCGGCGCGGGAATAATACTAGTACCTTTGATAAAAATCTTTGTCACGAATCTTGTCTTTCATGTATCTAGATATCACTTAGTTAGTGAGATTACTAAATATTGCTTATGATAGAATAGATTAGGGGAGGATTGTAATGACAATCACGAACTCCATCGAATAGTCTTGAAGCATCATTTAGGTTTTTCCAGAAGTGCTGGTAGGACCTAACGAAATTTTAATCTATTTTATAATGTTAGGACTAACTTAATTCATTTAAAAAAGATAACTAGTGATTAAATTGGTAACCGTTCTAAAAACAAATGTTATATAAATGGGTAACCGTTCTAAGAACGGACGTCGTAGGGTACTAATACCTTCCCTACACGTAATCAACCCCCGAATCTAAGCTTTGAACGTAGACCAAATTATTTAGGTGTCCAATTCCATCATTCCATTTGCTAAAAATGGAATAAAACGATCGGTGGCGACTCCATTCTTTTCTTACATATTATTGCACATTGTTAACTTTTATTTCTTTCCGCGTGGGGGATTTCGCCGCTCCGCATCGCGCTCCTGAAAGGGACGTTGCGACAGATAATGTCTAGAATCATATAGCAGGAGAGATTCATGCTAGAACTCTATGGAGCCGGCTTGAACAATTGTATGCTAAAAAGACTGGAAATAGTAGAATGTATTTGATCAAGCAGCTGTTATCCTTGAAATATCAAGAAGGGTCTCCAGTTGCAGATCATATGAATAATTTCCAGGGAGTTATGAACCAACTTGCTAATATGGGAGTAAAGTTTGAAGATGATATTCAGGGATTGTTTCTCCTGGGCTCATTGCCAGATTCATGGGAAACTTTCAGGACCTCCTTATGCAATTCTGTTCCCGATGGTATAGTGCCCTTAGAGCTTGCCAAGAGTAGCATCCTGAATGAAGAGATGAGAAGAAAATCAGTAGGGTCCTCATCACAGTCAGAAGCCTTGGTTAGTGAATCAAGGGGGAGAAACCAAACTAGAGACTCTCATAAAGGTGAGAGACGCAACAAGTCTAGGGGGAAGTCAAAGTCCCGAAAGAACATCAAGTGTTTCCATTGCAACAAAATGGGTCATATAAAAAAGGAATGCAGACTGCTAAAGCATGAGAAATCGAGGGAAAGAGGTGAAGATAAGAAAGAAGAAAAAGATACAGTTGAAGTTGCATTTGATGGTGATGTAGTTGTTGCTGGAACATGGGATAACCTTACATGTCAGGACACCAGTTGGATAGTAGACTCTGGTGCTTCATTCCATGTGGCTCGAGACTTAGAGTCTTTCTCATCCTATACTGCAGGAGAGTTTGGCAGCGTGAGGGTGGGAGATCATGGAGTATGTAAAGTTGCTGGTATGGGAGATGTTTTGTTGAAAACAAACATTGGATGCAAGCTGCACTTGAAGAATGTTAGATATGTTCCAGATTTTTGCCTCAACGTAATCTCAGTTAAAGCACTTGATGAAGATGGCCATGAAATTACATTTGGTGGTGGAAATTGGAAAATCACTAAAGGGTCTCTTGTGGTTGCAAGAGGGCAGAACATAGACACTATTTATCGCATGTCAGCAGAGTTGATAGTAGCTGAGGTGAATGCAGCAGAAGATTGTTCTATGGAGCTATGGCATATGCGACTTGGCCACTTGAGTGAAAAGGGACTCAATACTCTTGCCAGGCAGAAATTGCTCTCCATTGGAGGTAATTCTTTAAAATCATGCACTCACTGTCTTGTTGGTAAGCAACACAGAGTCTTATTTCATAGTTCTCCACATAGGAGGTCACATATTCTTGATTTAGTCCACACTGATGTTTGCATTATGGATTCTAGAACACTTGGTGGCTGTTTATATTTTGTCACTTTTATTGATGATCATTCTAGAAAAGTGTGGGTGTTTGCCTTGAAATCTAAAGACCAGGTGCTCAATGTCTTCAAACACTTTCATGCAAGTGTTGAAAGGGAGACAAGCCAAAAACTAAAATGTGTTAGAGCAGATAATGGTGGTGAATACAGGGGTCCATTTGAGCGGTATTGCAAGGACCATGGCATCAAGCTTGAGAAAATAGTTCCAAAGACTCCACAGCAAAATGGGGTTGCAGAGAGAATGAACAGAACCATTACAGAAAGAATCAGATGTATGCTCTCCCATGCAAAACTTCCTAAAGCCTTTTGGGGTGAAGCAATGAGAACTGCAGTGGATTTAATCAATCTTTCTCCTTCAGTTCCTCTTAATGGTGACATTCCTGAGAGGGTTTGGAAAGGGAAAGATGTTTCATATAAACACTTGAGAGTATTTGGCTGTAGGGCATTTGTTCATATTCCAAGAGATGAAAGATCTAAGCTTGATGGGAAAACGAAGCAGTGCATCTTCCTGGGCTATGGTAATGAAGAGTTTGGTTATAGATTATGGGATCCGGTTGGCAAGAAAATTGTCAGAAGTCGAGATGTTATTTTCTTTGAAGACCAAACTAAAGAAGACATTGAAAAAGAAGACATGCCAAAGCCAGTAGCCAGAAATGATAATGTATTTGAACCAGAACTTCCTGCTAGGGTTGCTAATGACAGGGGAGATGCAGATGAAGATGGTGAGAACAGGGAAAATGAACTTGTACCACAGGCTGATGTTGATGCGCCAGCTGAGCCAGTACCACCAGTTGAGCCTGAATTAAGAAGATCTACTAGACAACCTCATCCCTCACAAAGATATCTTCCACATGAGTATGTATTGTTAACAGATGAGGGGGAGCCATAGAGGTATGAAGAGGCTTTAACACATGAGCACAAAGAAAAGTGGTTGAGAGCCATGCAAGAAGAGATGAAATCCTTGCAGGAGAACAACACATTTGACTTAGTAAAACTACCACAAGGCAAGAAAGCACTCAAGAACAAATGGGTGTTCAAGGTAAAGACAGAGGAGAATAGCTCACAGCCAAGGTACAAGGCAAGGTTGGTTGTGAAGGATTTCAATCAGAAGAAAGGAATTGACTTTGAAGAAATTTTTGCACTAGTGGTCAAGATGTCTTCAATCCGAGTTGTGCTTGGGCTAGCAGCTAGCTTGAACTTGGAGATTGAGCAACTTGATGTGAAGACGGCATTTCTTCATGGTGATTTGGAGGAAGAAATATACATGGAACAGCCTGAGGGGTTTGCAGCAAAGGGTGAAGAAGATCTTGTCTGCAGGTTGAAAAAAAGCTTGTATGGCCTAAAACAAGGACCCAGGTAGTGGTATAAAAAAATTGACTCTTTCATTGTTGATCATGGGTACAACAAAACTTCCTCTGATCATTGTGTATTTGTGAAAAAATTTCCAAATGGTGAATTTATTATTCTCTTGTTGTATGTGGATGACATGTTGATTGTTGGTCATGACACAAAGAAGATTGAAGATCTTAAAAGAGACTTGAGCAGATTCTTTGCTATGAAGGATTTGGGTGCTGCAAAGCAAATCCTTGGCATGAGAATCATCCGTGACAGGAAGATTGGAAAGTTGTGGTTGTCTCAGCAAAAGTACATTGAGAAGGTATTAGAAAGGTTTAACATGGGCAATGCCAAACCGGTTACTACTCCACTCGCAAGTCACTTTAAGTTGAGCAGGGAGCAGTGTCCGACAAGTACGAAAGAGAAAGAAGAAATGAAGAAGGTTCCTTATGCATCTGCCGTTGGTAGTTTGATGTACGCCATGGTATGCACAAGGCCAGATATTGCTCATGCAGTTGGTGTAGTTAGCAGATTTCTCTCTAATCCTGGTAAAGAACACTGGCAAGCAGTGAAATGAATACTCAGATATCTCAGGGGTACTTCTAGATTCTGCTTATGCCTTGGTACTAAAAAACCTGTGTTGGATGGTTACAGAGATGCTGATATGGCTGGTGATGTGGATTCTAGAAAGTCTACTTCTGGGTATATGATGACTTTTGCAGGGGGAGCTGTGTCATGGCAATCTAAACTGCAGAAGTCTGTTGCCTTGTCTACCACAGAGGCTGAATATATTGCTATTACTGAAGCAGGGAAAGAGCTCTTGTGGATGAAAAGGTTCCTACAAGAATTGAATCTCAGCCAAGAGAAGTATGTGTTGCATAGTGATAGTCAAAGTGCTATCCATCTTAGCAAGAACTTGACCTTTCATTCAAGGTCAAAGCACATTGAAGTGCGGTATCATTGAATTAGAAAAGCGCTGGAGAGGAAGCAATTCTCACTTGAGAAAATCTATACTGATGAAAATGGTTCAGACATGATGACTAAGACCTTACCCACGGAGACTGATTTGAGTCTTGGAGTGAAGATGCAACTTTTTTTTTTTCCCTTTCATTTGGATGTAATTTAAATCCCTTCCCATTGTACAAGGAAAAATATTGTAATGCTTAAGATCATGCATTTGCATTACATATAAAATATATATTTGTATCACGTAGTATCCGCATGCCCCTTCACTTATCATGGGANGGTGAGTGAAATAGAACCCGTGAGTGAGAGAAATTGAAACCCGAGAAAGAAGAAAGAAACATAGCAGCGACGACGTGAAGGGGAAGAAGGGATCGCCATTTCAGCTAGAGATTTGGAGGAGCAAATGTCTTCCGTTGGAGCTGAAACTTCAGTATGTTGTTCCTGGTTGTGTGAGCTACACTATGGTGTAAGAAATTTGTAGTATTTCCTCCTTGTTGTTGCTAGAGCTGTTATACCTCTTTGTGGGTTTTTTATTGTTGTAATCCACCATTATTGGTGAGTATTTTGTTGTTGTTGATCCCCAGCTTGCTAGGAGAACTGAATATTGCTGTACCCATTATTGGAGAATAGTGGAGATATTTTGCTGGACTTGGTCCCGTGGTTTTTCCCCCTCATTGGGGGTTTTCCACGTTAAAAATCTTGGTGTCTGCTGGTTTATTTTTTCCTCTTATGTGTTGATCATTGTTAGTGCTGTTATTTGTTGACTGAAAATTATTTGGAGCCAAGTCTATTTTATTTTACACTGTGGTGGTGAAAAAGAACTGTTTTATTGCTTCCGTTGTATAAACACATTGTGTGTGGGTAATCTTTTTTTTCCCAACAACTGGTATCATAGCTGTTGGTGTGGTATCTATGTTGAGCTGAAAAAAATGGAAACCAACACAAGTAAAATGATCAGCTTGAATGGCTCCAATTATACTATTTGGAGAGGAAAAATGGAGGATTTACTCTATGTAAAGAAATTTCATGAACCTGTATTTGCTACTGAAAAACCTGAAAACATAATAGATGATGAGTGGAACTTGCTGCATAGACAGGTGTGTGGCTATATTAGACAGTTGGTTGATGATAATGTCTGGAATCATATAGCAGGAGAGATTCATGCTAGAACTCTGTGGAGCCGGCTTGAACAATTGTATGCTAAAAAGACTGGAAATAGTAGAATGTATTTGATCAAGCAGCTGTTATCCTTGAAATATCAAGAAGGGTCTCCAGTTGCAGATCATATGAATAATTTCCAGGGAGTTATGAACCAACTTGCTAATATGGGAGTAAAGTTTGAAGATGATATTCAAGGATTGTTTCTCCTGGGCTCATTGCCAGATTCATGGGAAACTTTCAGGACCTCCTTATGCAATTATGTTCCTGATGGTATAGTGCCCTTAGAGCTTGCCAAGAGTAGCATCCTGAATGAAGAGATGAGAAGAAAATCAGTAGGGTCATCATCACAGTCAGAAGCCTTGGTTAGTGAATCAAGGGGGAGAAACCAAACTAGAGACTCTCATAAAGGTGAGAGACGCAGCAAGTATAGGGGGAAGTCAAAGTCCCGAAAGAACATCAAGTGTTTCCATTGTAACAAAATGGGTCATATGAAAAAGGAATGCAGACTGCTAAAGCGTGAGAAATCGAGGGAAAGAGGTGAAGATAAGAAAGAAGAAAAAGATACAGTTGCAGTTGCATTTGATGGTGATATAGTTGTTGCTGGAACATAGGATAACCTTACATGTCAGGACACCAGTTGGATAGTAGACTCTGGTGCTTCATTCCATGTGGCTCGAGACTTAGAGTCTTTCTCATCCTATATTGCAAGAGAGTTTGGTAGCGTGAGGGTGGGAGATCATGGAGTATGTAAAGTTGCTGGTATGGGAGATGTTTGGTTGAAAACAAACATTGGATGCAAGCTGCACTTGAAGAATGTTAGATATGTTCCAGATTTTCGCCTCAACGTAATCTCAGTTAAAGCACTTGATGAAGATGGCCATGAAATTACATTTGGTGGTGGAAATTGGAAAATCACTAAGGGGTCTCTTGTGGTTGCAAGAAGGCAGAACATAGACACTCTTTATCACATGTCAACAGAGTTGATAGCAGCTGAGGTGAATGCAGCAGAAGATTGTTCTATGGAGGTATGGCATATGCGACTTGGCCACTTGAGTGAAAAGGGACTCAATACTCTTGCCAGGCAGAAATTGCTCTCCATTGGAGGTAATTCTTTAAAATCATGCACTCATTGTCTTGTTGGTAAGCAACACAGAGTCTCATTTCATAGTTCTCCACATAGGAGGTCACATATTCTTGATTTAGTCCACACTGATGTTTGCATTATGGATTCTAGAACACTTGGTGGCTGTTTATATTTTGTCACTTTTATTGACAATCATTCTAGAAAAGTGTGGGTGTTTACCTTGAAATCTAAAGACCAGGTGCTCGATGTCTTCAAACACTTTCATGCAAGTGTTGAAAGGGAGACAAGCCAAAAACTAAAATGTGTTAGAGCAGATAATGGTGGTGAATACAGGGGTCCATTTGAGCGGTATTGCAAGGACCATGGCATCAAGCTTGAGAAAACAGTTCCAAAGACTCCACAGTAAAATGGGGTTGCAGAGAGAATGACCAGAACCATTACAGAAAGAATCAAATGTATACTCTCCCATGCAAAACTTCCTAAAGCCTTTTGGGGTGAAGCAATGAGAACTGTAGTGGATTTAATCAATCTTTCTCCTTCAGTTCCTCTTAATGGTGACATTCCTGAGAGGGTTTGGAAAGGGAAAGATGTTTCATATAAACACTTGAGAGTATTTGGCTGCAGGGCATTTGTTCATATTCCAAGAGATGAAAGATCTAAGCTTGATGGGAAAACGAAGCAATGCATCTTCCTGGGCTATGGTAATGAAGAGTTTGGTTACAGATTGTGGGATCCGGTTGGCAAGAAAATTGTCAGAAGTCAAGATGTTATTTTCTTTGAAGACCAAACTAAAGAAGACATTGAAAAAGAAGACATGCCAAAGCCAGTAGCCAGAAATGATAATGTATTTAAACCAGAACTTCCTGCTAGGGGTGCTAATGATAGGGGAGATGCAGATGAAGATGGTGAGAACAGGGAAAATGAACTTGTACCACAGGCTGATGTTGATGCGCCAGCTGAGCCAGTTCCACCAAAACCAGTACCACCAGTTGAGCCTGAATTAAGAAGATCTACTAGACAACCTCATCCCTCACAAAGATATCTTCCACATGAGTATGTATTGTTAACAGATGAGGGGGAGCCAGAGAGGTATGAAGAGGCTTTAACACATGATTTCATTCATGTAAACCGAAAACCGAACCGGGATACTCGGTTTTTCACATATACAAACCGAAAACCGGACCATTTCTCTCGGTTTGACTCGGTTTGACTTGGTTTCGGTCCGGTTCGGTCAGTTTGGCCGGTTTTTCGGTTTTGGCTTACACCCCTACCACCAGTTGAGCCTGAATTAAAAAGATCCACTAGACAACCTCATCCCTCACAAAGATATCTTCCACATGAATATGTATTGTTGACAGATGAGGGGGAGCCAGAGAGGTATGAAGAGGCTTTAACGCATGAGCAGAAAGAAAAGTGGTTGAGAGCCATGCAAGAAGAGATGAAATCCTTGTAGGAGAACAACACATTTGACTTGGTAAAACTACCACAAGGCAAGAAAGCACTCAAGAACAAATGGGTGTTCAAGGTAAAGACAGAGGAGAATAGCTCATAGCCAAGGTACAAGGCAAGGTTGGTTGTGAAGGGTTTCAATCAGAAGAAGGGAATTGACTTTGAAGAAATTTTTGAGCCAGTGGTCAAGATGTCTTCAATCTGAGTTGTGCTTGGGCTAGCAACTAGCTTGAACTTGGAGATTGAGCAACTTGATGTGAAGACGACATTTCTTCATGGTGATTTGGAGGAAGAAATATACATGGAATAGCCTAAGGGGTTTGCAGCAAAGGGTGAAGAAGATCTTGTCTGCAGGTTGAAAAAGAGCTTGTATGACCTAAAACAAGCACCCAGGCAGTGGTATAAAAAATTTGACTATTTCATGGTTGATCATGGGTACAACAAAACTTCCTCTAATCATTGTGTATTTGTGAAAAAATTTCCAAATGGTGAATTTATTATTCTCTTGTTGTATGTGGATGACATGTTGATTGTTGGTCATGANGGAGATCAGAGTAGATGGATTTCAAACTTAATCATGTAACAATTGCAGAAGTATTTACTTGCATTAATAATGACTAAAACCTAATTTTGGTCCCTTATTTATTGAGGCATAATTAATTTGGTATGAGTGTTAGGGGTTTTCAATATAATCCCTTATTTTTTTATTTCATTTCAATGTCATCTTTATGTCCAAGTGCCGTTTAAAAATTGACAGAGTTGGTGACATGGACAGCTAAGATTCACATGTCATTGGTAAATACCAACCAAGTGGCTTAGTTGGCTAACATATGTTTACTTCAACATAACTGTAAGCCTTTAAAACAATTCCTTTTTTGACACCTACAACATTTTGTGAACTAAGCCAATCAACACTTTGAAAGAAACAAATCAAGTTTTCAGTTACCTGAATCAAATTATTAGAATTGCAAAGTGGAAAAAACAATGTGATCTGCCAATACTAGAATCATAAGCATGCTCTACAACAATGTGACCTGCAACATTAATGCATATCCACCCAGTAGAGCCAAAGATTTCACTTTCAATATTTGTTCAAGACTCTCACATCAATGTAGTGCAAATAAATCTCAGACAACAAAAATAAAAGCTATAGTTTCCATGACTCTAGTATATATAATCTCACAGTGAAAGAAATAAGAAAGGATTAACTTAATGCTAATAATTCAAAAGCATAACAGAACCAAACACATAAACATAGATCCTTCAAATACTTTCTAACACTAGGAGTTCCTCATCTCTATCTTTAGTACTACTAGCAGCAACAATTCACAAAAACTAAACCTACAATACAACATCATATTGATGTTAAGTAGTTGTTTATATATCGTCCCAAGTTAGAAAATTTCAACTTTTTCTTCTTAAAGGTACATAATTTGTGCTACTTTATCTTAGTCAATAAACTTTGCATTCTCTAATCACAGCGCACAAAACACAAAAACAAAAAGAACCCCCAGAACCAATTTTATCCTAATGGCATTCGATATCTCTTAAATTTCCGTAAGTATTTTAGGACCAAAGAATAAGAACAAACAGAACCAAAGATACCCTTTAGGCATTAGATATCCTTTAGTTAATCATAAGAATTAAGAAGCTTAAGCAATAAATTTCAGTAAGAGGAAGAACAAACAGAACTAAAATTAAGGGAGTACCTTAACATTCGTCTGTGTTCCTTGCCAAGCTTACTCCGACAGTGAAGAGAGTACTGAGGCCTGAAGGGATAGCCGCCTAGCCGGAGAGGAAATTCAGCAACAGATCGCCCAGATGGGAGGGAGAGGGTGAAGGAGAGTGAGTGAGACTGTGAGAGGGAGAGCGACGCTGCGACGGGGAGTGGGGGTCGACACTCGAGGGTTAGGAATTTTGACTTAGGGCTGGTTGGGGGGGCAGGCAAGGCAAAGATAGATAAATTGTAATGAGACTCACTCATTAATCAAAACGACGTCGCATCATACTAATCGGTTCGGTTCGGTTTTATTTCGGTTTTCATTCATGTAAACCGAAAA
This sequence comes from Cercis canadensis, assembly GCA_003255065.1. Classification (NCBI taxonomy): domain Eukaryota; kingdom Viridiplantae; phylum Streptophyta; class Magnoliopsida; order Fabales; family Fabaceae; genus Cercis; species Cercis canadensis. The sequence goes on from QAOA01008697.1 coordinate 11,032, forward strand.
CCGAACCGGGATACTCGGTTTTTCTCAAATACAAACCGAAAACCGGACCATTTCTCTCGGTTTGACTCGGTTTCGGTCCGGTTCGGTCGGTTTGGCCGGTTTTTCGGTTTTGGCTTACACCCCTAATGGTACCCCGCGTGCACGTTCGCTTTTTGTAAACGTAGTGGAACCTTTAATAATTAAATTAGGTAGGTAGTGGCCATCTCTCTCAATTATTGATGTATTGTAATCCCATTCACATCAGAAAAAGAAGAAAAGTTTATGTAATCTCATTCACATTAGAAAAAGAAGAAAAGTTGATGGAATGCCATGACTCTATTACACTAATATGTAAAAATAATAATTGAAGACTATCTTACATTTTTTTTTATGTGATTTATTGTCACATTTTTTATTTTTTTATGCAATTTTAATTTTATATTGCAATTATTAAAACTCAATCGCCCATTTTACACATCTGACGGTAATCAGACCGTCCTTTTCAATCGGATGGTGCCCTGCAGGGTCGTTTGCTTTTTGTAACGCGGTGGAACTTTTAATAATTAAACTAGACAGGAAGTCATTCGTCTCTCTTCAATTATTATTTTTATAAGTTGATGTAATCCCATTCACGTCAGAAAAAGAAAAAAAGTTGACGTAATCTCATGACTCTATTATATCAAGAGGTAATAATAATAATAATAATTGAAGAGAGAGATAATAGTGCACTGTTTAGTTTTTACTCTTCACATTGAAAATAATAACATGGAGAGAGGCATATTCTAGATTTCCTGCTTATAAACCTTCCATACTTCTGCAGTAGTGCATAGGAGGCAACAAAAGAAGGCTGTTTTCATTTGAAACCGATCAGTTGTCCACTCAACCAACAAAGAACTGAAAATGAAAGTGAAATGATGCAGAGAACAAGGCAGGAAGACAAGCACTGGAAAGGGAGCTAGAATATGAGTGCAGGATAATTCACACACAATTCATATATCGGAGAAGTCAATAAAATTCTATAATATAATTACAGAGAAAGCATGTGTTGCAGATGCTTCAGCAGATCAAAGTAAACGTTATGAAGTCTTTGTCCTTTCCATTTAATAACTACAAACGTTATGAAAAAACTCCATAAACATCTCCCCAAATCAATTTAATATTGTGCATCGAGCTGCCGACAGAGTAAATAGACTTTTCAATCTTGTGTACTCTTAAGTCATAAACACAAAAATATATAGGTCCTAATAAAAAATATGTGGAATTTGTTTGAGGCAAGGGAGTCGGGAGAGACTTGGCTCCAATAACCTCTTAAAGTTAATCCTAATAAATTGTCTAAGAAATTTATCCTAAAAGCATCTCTAGCACTTTGTTTTATCTAAAAATAATTATAAGTATATCTCAATTTAACATCAAATTTATAAAAAAAAAAAAAANATGAGAAAAAACTAGACTCTTGTGAAGACTACTGTGGCTAAAGCCGTTAGAGACTGTTCCTTCTATGAATTTAAGTTTTTGTTTGTTTGTTTGTGTTTCTATGGTTCTAGGCGAGAGGCCTTTTTATTTTTAGTCTTCCGTAGGTACCCGTCTTTGTGATTTCTGAGGGTGTAGTTGGGGAAATGCATCTTGGGAAGTGGTTGATGTAAGTTCTTAACTTATCTTTAATGATAAATACTTTTCTACTGGTACAAAAAAAAAAAAAAGATTTTGGTGGTGAGGTTTTACTACAATTAAGTAGTATGAAGCAAGCGTAAGATTTTGGAAGAAAACATAAAAGCGTAAATCACACTTATTCTCTTTAACATTTGTTAAAATGACACTATCTCATTCTTGGCCTAAAATTACAATCTATCTCATTTGACTCTTAAGATTAATAGCATATTTACAGAATATATTTTATTTAATCATGGGTTGATTTTTGAACTCCTGTTTCATAATAGCCTGACCCAATTTGGAGATAAAACCAGCTATTTATAATTTAGTTGAAATCATTGAACTAAAGTCACAGTGAAACATATATACAGTCTCCCTCTTTTAAGTTTTAACCTTGAAGACAAATATTGTAACAAAAACTAAGCACTCTTCAAACTTCCAGACATCGTCTACCTATCCACTAATGCCAAGAAGAGCATGTTATGTTATACAGTAAAACTTGAAAAGAAACCATACAGTATGAAACTGATGACAGCATTACTACCCATCAGAATTGAAATCTGATTTTGAATTAAATTAATCTTAAACCAACAAGAGGTTGCAATGAGCAAGGCATAATTATCCTCACTATTAGCGGCATAGATTGTCTTAATCTTATGAAATAATATATCATACAGCAGAAGATAAGGAGAATATGAATGTAAAAGTGACAAAATAGATTGTCTTAATCTTATGAAATAATATATGAATCACACTCATCTAATGACTTGCTCTGTCCAATAGACCATATTTTCACTTTAGTTAGCATAGTAGTAGGTAGATTTAAGGAATAAAAACAAAAACACTAGAATATGAATTTTACCTTCATCTGTTTTGAACTCAAACAGCTCTTTTTCTTCACCATATCCCTTTTTCAAGAAGAAAGTACCATCTTGCAGTTTACCAATCACTTTCACTGGCATTTGTAAAACAGTCAAAAGTATTAAAAACCATACAATGAAGTTCTTTAAGATAGCAATAATCATTGTTTACATTGATGAAAACTCACATTTCGCAATGGCTCCCTCATTTGGACGCTCATATCCTTCCCCTTCTTTGAGTATCTTCTTCAACACCTTCTTGTCATCAGTTACTTCTGACACAGTCTTCCATGATACTAACTCCAAAGTAATCTTCAATGTCGCATTTGGTGGGATTGCACCTTCATCACCCTGTTGTGGCTTTCCCTTCTCACCAAATCCATCTACAAACCCAGTAAATAAATAAGTACATAGAATTAAAAGGAAGACACATTCAATAATATTACTTTGTGGTTTCACTGTCAAAAGCACTTTCTCTCCCTTCTTCATGTTTTTCACAGCCCTTGACAATGCGGGACAAAAATGACCTACCAATTTGTCATAGAATAAACACGAACTTCAGAACCCCACATAGAGCGGAGCTTGAAATGGAAAGATTAAGGAGCAACAAGTGAGAAGAACCACATGCTAAGCTTTCTTCTCCCTCTTTTTCCAAGAATTTTTTACAAGATTTCAACTCAGATGAATAACTCTTTTTTAGAAGCTTGTTTCATGGTAGAAACATTATATTCTAATGAATTTCCAAATTACTGACATAAAGAATGATCAATTTCCTTGAATTGATTCTGAAATCTCTAACAATGTCAAAATCAATTTTGACTATTAGACACAGTGAAATTGGTTTCTATATAGCTTGTATTGATGCTCTACCTATGTGTTGTGCTGTTCACAAATGCATGTGTATTTGAGCACAAAACTGCCGAAAAATTCTGGCCTGTCATGCGCAATTGATTGATCAGTTCTCTTGTACTTATTACTTGAGATTTGGAGATTTTGCATTGAGAAAACTACTATAGCTTCCATGTTAATGTTTCCTTTGCCAGTCCTCACTCTTTAACAAGCACTGCCAAAAATGGTTCCTGCCCATATCTTTTGCATAAGTATGCAAATCCAAGAGGTGTTTTGATGTAATCTCCATATATATTTTCCATTTGCGCTCCCCCCAAGAAAAGGCAATCAAATCACTCTGAAAGAACAAATAATAGTTTCATTCAATCCTTCTGCTCTGATTTTTATTGGTTTGTATTTCTAGACTTTTGACAAAGAGGGGACAGGGAAGACCAAAATAATAGTACAATGGCTGCATTTCCAAGCATAAGTTATAACTGAGGCACAATATTTTTCCTTATTAAATGAGTCTGTGATGGTAGCTCTTTCCTTTATGTAAAAATGGTTCATATTCCAACAGAAACGGAGAAAGTCGCTTCCTCGCCACTGTGTAAGAAATGCCTTGTGTGCATCAGCTCGCATATGTGCAAAGTGTTATTTCTTAATGTATACTTTGCAGGTTATATTTATTGGCATGATAGCATACTCTTAATTTCTAATATATGAGGGAATTATTGTAAATAAACTCACCTAGAAAGATCTACAAGTGAATTTTAAAGCTACACCTTATTCTATTTTGATTACAATATACAATTATTATTCATGATTAGTAGCTATTTATAGTTTAATGTGACTAGTAGTCATTATGTGATTATTAGAAATAGGATAATCACTGGTCATATAAAATTTAGTAGTTTAAGAGCAATAATTGTCTTTTCTTAATCAGAAAGAACAATAAAGACTATCTAAATTAGGTGCATACCCACTAATGAATAAACCCATAGACTCCTCAACATTCTCATGAGAAGAGAGCCTATAAGATCTTAGCATTACTCTACTTCTAGTTTGGACCTTTCCATCTTCAAACAAATTATCCATAAGTGACTTATAAATAGAATTGACAAAATGAGCTAGGTTGGATGGGCTGACTCATTTTAGCTTGCAAAAATAAAAAGTTGTGCTATAAAAATGTTAGTCTAAATGAAACTGGGCCAATTTAGTTTGACCTGACTTGCGACCCGTTTAGATTCGGGCCGGGTTGGCCCAAATTAGTTATTTTTTTAAAAAAATCAAATTTCCCAATTGGGAATTTCAGCTAAATCCCTAAGGTAAATTTTCAATATCAAAAGCTGAAAGCTCTCTTCTCTCACTCGAACATCTCCCATTCTTCCCTCTCTCGCATTTCATCTTCAATTCTTCATCCTCTTCCAGTCTTCTTCTCGGCCGTCGGACCTCTGCTCTGTCTCACTCGGTCTCGGCCTTGCATTGTTCTAGTTTGCTGTGAAACTTGCTTTTTCCACGCAGATGAGGGAAAACAGAAAGCTTCGTTGTTAGAGAAATTTGGTTCATGATCATCAAATGTTTTCTATACTGATAATGAGCTCGAAAAGTCCCCAGACTGATCCACTTGGTATACTCTTTTTACTCTTTTACTGTTGCTTGCTCAAGTTTTGATTTCTTTTTTTTTTTTTTTTTTTTTTNTTTTTTGATAAAAGTTTAATCATTTTACTTTGTGAAATCTTTATCTTTTTTTTTTCTCAAAAAAAAAAAAAATTTCAATTTTGATTCTTTGGTTTATATGGTTGCTTGGATAGTGAAAATGAATGAAGGGTCCTCTGCTTTTTGAAGAAGTAGATGAATTGAGCTTAATTCTGGCTATTGCATGGTCAAGTTTAACTTGGGTTACTCCTCAAAATTCAAAATGAGATCGATTATTGTTTGGTGACTTTGAATGTTTTAAGAAGATAATTTCTTCTTGATATTAGCTGAAGAGAATCTCAGGTAATTGGCTTTCTCATTATTTGTTTGTTTGCTTAATTTTTTCAAGAACAGAAGTTTTTGTAGAAGTTTGTAAATATACTTTCCTCTTGCTTATCTTGAACAAATGACAGATGCATTGACGTATAAGATGTCTACTTCTCAGAAGGAACAGAAGAAGTTCTTTATGTCCATCAGTGAAGGAGAGAAAAAGCCATTTGACTTTTTACGTGTTTTTTATGGTAAGTATTCTGATTCTAACTGAAGATTATATAGATTCTTGGATAAAAACCTTGTCAATAGTGTTTGAATGATTGGCTTAGTCTGTCTTGTTCTTGCATAATACAAAATTCAGGACTGTTTTGACTATTTGTAGTTACATTTTGTCCAAACAAGTGAAATAAACTGTTGTTAACTGGAAGAGACTGTAGATTTTAAACTTTTTACTTATAAGTATTTGACAAAAATAATATATGAAACAATGCCATTGGTGGTGTATAACATGAAATCAATAAGTAGAGACTAGTACAGAGCTTAAAAGAAACATTGAAGCCTGTGATTCAGTTATTTAAAATATCTAGCCTGTTTCTTAAAGTATGAAAAAAAAAAAANATAAAAAAAAAAAAAAAACACATGTACACACAAATAGGCTAGCCCATAACCCGAGGAGGGCCAGGTTGGGCTGACCATATTCTAACCTGAATGAAAATGGTCTAAATAGACCTGGCCCGTTTCCCAGCTCTACCTATAAAGGAATGAGTCTGGCATATTACCACTTTCAAGCATGCTGTCCAAAGCTGTTTTGGCATCAGCTGGTTCACTTCTCAAGTAACTCTCAATAAGCAACCTCTAATACGCTTCATCTCTAGGAACCCCTCTCCTACCCATAATCTTCAAAATTTCAAAAGCTGACCAAATTTTTAAACGCAACTAAATCCTGGACACACTTTTATTAACTGCCTAAAAAATGTGTCTACTTTAGCAGTCTGCCCATTTTCACATGGATACTCAGTCATTTGGGTTATATGCACTAGGTTCCATTTCTAAAGAACTTTGTGGCCTCCAGATGATTCCCTTCTCAATTAACTTATCTAATAATTTTACTTCCTTGTCATACACTTTGGCCCTGCAGAAATAAAACTTGTGAGAATATCATTTTTTTATGGTATAATATATGTGAATGTGCATGCATGCAAATAAAAATATTTAGGTATTAATTAACTGAGAATGTGCATGCATGTCCAAGTCACAGACATAGTAAGTTTCATACAAATATTCATCATAAATTATCATTACCATGTCTACGAATTATGAAGCCCTAGTATATAAAACTTGATGAGCTAACCATAGTTAACCCACTAGCTGCTAAGTGAAGTTCCCTTGATCTTTATGGGCAAGGATCAGGTACGGCACGAAGCACAGCTGCGACCCGGAGCCGCATTTGCAGCCAGTTCCAGCAGAAACAGTCTTGGGACACGAGCAAGGGTTGCACCCGCAGTGTTCTCCGGACGAGCATGTCGTGTGATCAGATCCGCTTGTGGTCACAGAACTCGTGCTGCACCTGTAAATGTAATTTGTTTATTAAAAATAATTTAAAGGTATAATAAATCTCTAATGTTCCTCATGGTTAAAATAATATTGTACTCCCAAAATAGAATTTCTTTACAATTATGAACAGTTTTTTAATTTTGAGATAAATCCAGGAATATAAATTCTTATGCAAACACATTTAAATTGAAATAATTAGATAACATAGATTAATTAAAATCACAATATAAAAATTTATTTAATATATATTTAAATTTTTATTAATCAATGTTATGAAATTTTTTTAATTTTGAGATAAATCCAGGAATAACAAATGTAAATACTTTAAATTGAAATAATTAGATAACATAGATTAATTAAAATCACAATATAAAAATGTATTTAATATATTTAAATTTTTATTAACCAATTATGCTTACATCACAACATGCTCAAAATCTTTTATTCTAAAAAAATTGTGATCTTAAGGATTGATAACACAGTTTCTTTTCTCTTACAATTTCATATTGCTTCCAAGCCATCATCATGTCATTTTCTTAGGATGATCAACTAATTAAATATGCAATTTCATCACACTTATTTTCTAATCTTTCTTCTTCTTTTTTTTCTCCTCCCTTTTCCCTTTTACTACTAGAATCTGGGCAAGAAATTGAAAATAATCCTTAGCTAAAAGCAAACAAAGATTAGAAGAAAGTTAAAAATAAGAGAAGAAGATGATTTCACCAAAAAAAAAGAAAAAATAAAAAAAAAGGAGAGAAGAAGATGATGACCTGCAAGTGGTACCACCAGGGCATGGAACTGTGCAGCCGCACCGGTCGTCACAAATCACCACACCTTTCACCATGTCTGCCATTGTTGCAGATTCTAATGCTTCTGAAATTCTATTTATTTGCTGCTACCTATACAAAACTGAGTTTTTCACACTTTATTTTATAGTATATCTAGAAGATGCTATCAGGTGCCAAATGTCATGTTCTCCTTCTAGGTGGCAACTGTTTCTCATGCAATTCTTCACCTCACACCACGTATGCGAAAATTTTGGATTTGGATCATTCTAGCTGAATTGCCATAATTTAACAACTAGATCTTCTAGAAGCTACATTCCAGTCCTCACACTACCCAACAAATTTCACAGATTCTCAGTTGTGACCTTGACCTACTCAATCAAATAGCCCTGTGTCCCAGAGAAACACTGGTGTATTGTGAGAGTATTATTCGTATAAAATTGTTTTACAGTATATCCGCTGTATTCACATAGAAATTACATAAGGGGAGAGGGGAAGCCCAGATCAAACCCTAAACATAAGGGGTGCCACTGCCCACTTGAGTTAGGCCCTTTCCTTGGAATAATGTTATTTACATACTTATTTTGTACTAGTTCAATTCGGTATGTGTAACGCATGTGCATTGGGGAAGAAAAATGTCTATAAATTATATATAATGCTTAATAGCACTAACATCATCCAAAAAACCAAAAAGTAAAACTTTTTTTTTTTTTTTTTNTTTTTTTTTTTGTCTTTGAAAGATATGACACAATCAGTTTAATTTTTGAAAATTTTTGTGTTACTTTAATTTTTGAAAGATAACTCTGTCCATTAAAATTTTTTATCTAATTTTATTTGGTGAGAATTGATGGAACCTCTAATATGAGAAACTTGGTAAGTGAAAATTAGTGGAGGACTATTTTGATTAGTAAAGTTATCTTTTAAAAAATAAAATGACATTAAAAATTTGTTAGGTACTAAATTAACTGTATATGTATATTTTAAAAATGAAAAATGAATTTCGTTCAAAAAAATGGTGAATTTAGAAATCTGATAGCAATCTTGAACCCTCGATTTATGTTCCGATAAGAAATTGTACACTGTTATTAATTATTAATCAATAACTTAGTCATTCATATCCGAAGATTTTAATAATTTAATAAAAAATAACAAGTGTTGGAAAGTTATTCAATTTTTGTATTAACAAGTAAAAAATAGTAAAATTGTCTATTCAGCACTTTCCAATAGGAATTTTAAGTGAGAAGATTATTCTTTCAATTTTATTTTATTTTATTTTATTTTTTCTATTATACCTTCTAAATATACTGATTCCTTGAACCATGTGAATAAGGAACAACAAGTGAGAAGAACCACATGGCACATGCCATGCTTTTTTCTCCTCCTTTTTCAAGAATGATATGATAGAATTTTAAATTCTAGTTCTTGAAACTATATCAGAAGTTAGCTCTACGGTCTTGAATAGGAGGAGGATGGTAAATGTTGAAGGACAGATACCTAAATACTTTAAAGTTTAATATTTTTTGGGCCAGTGATTCAATATGATGGTGAAATCCAAGATAACACTTATGGAAGTAGGGTTGGTAGAAACTCTCAAGGTGGGGTGTTTTGTTATTGAAATGCATAAAACAAAAGGGATAACTTTTACACTTCTTTTTGCATACTTTTCCATGCTACATACTGCTGACTGTTGGATTAGGCATATTAAAATAATTAATTGAGGTCAGACTTGAGCTGGTTTTGTAATGACACAAAAGATAGACTGTTGGATTTGAGGCTAGATGGTTGCAAAGATGTGGGACGTGAGTGAGTGAGTGGGAGAGAGAAGAAAGGAATTGCTAATGTATTCTTTAATTATTGGTCTCTATTTTTCTACTTCTTTTTTTCACCTACTCCACCCTTTTTATAGACATTTACTTCACCAATTTTACTAGCCTAAGTTGTAGATTTTTCTTCCTACTTCTTCCACCAACCTACTTCTGCAATCTTCTAGTGTTTTCTATACAGATTTTTTTTTTTTTCTTACAACCGACTTTCTTCTTCTTTTTCAATGTTGTACACTTTTTCTTGTCTTTTCTTCTGATTTTTTTTACTGCCACACCTGGTCTTCTTTACTTCTAGTAGTCTATAATATTCTAGATGTCTATAGAATATTCTAGATTAATATTTAATGAAACAAAAATATGACTCTAAAATGGGTAAGTTCAATTAAAAATATCTACAAGATATATTAAATGCTTTGGATGTTTACCATAAATAAATAAAGGATTTAATTTTGATATGTTGACTTCCACACAATTTTTAAACCATTGTGTTGCCATGTATCAAAAAATCTCAAAATAATTAACTGCCAATAAAAAATATTGGTTAGTTTGGTGGTGTGACACTTTTTTATTTAGTGATATTGTATAAAATTTTCAGGTTGATGCTCCATTAAATTTAAACTTAGATGAATATAATATCTCTTTTTAAGAAGTTTACTAAATAACCGACATAAAGAAGGATCAATTTCTTTGGATTGATTATGGAATTTCTAACAACATCAAAATCAATTTTGACTATTAGACATTGTAAACTTGGTTTCTAAAGAACTCTATGACCTCAAGATGATGTCTTTCTCATCAATTAACTTATTTAATAATTTTACTGCTATATCATACACATTGGCCTTGTAGAAATAGAACTTGTGAGAGTATCATTTTCTTATGGTATGATATATATATCTTTACATGATGACCATGCTTTGGTTGATGGAAGAATATATACAAAAATATCTGGGAAAACAAGGTTGTTTTAGTAAATATTTAGATATGTGAACGTGGTTGGATTAGTTGCTTATCTTCTTTGCATGGACCAAGTTGAGGTATAACTTATTGTGCAANATATCTCTTTTTAAGAAGTTTGTTTCATGGTAGAAGCTTTCTTGTTCTAATGAATTACTAAATAACCGACATAAAGAAGGATCAATTTCTTTGGATTGATTATGGAATTTCTAACGACATCAAAGTCAATTTTGACTATTAGACATTGTAAACTTGGTTTCTAAAGAACTCTATGGCCTCAAGATGATGTCTTTCTCATCAATTAACTTATTTAATAATTTTACTGCTATATCATACACATTGGCCTTATAGAAATAGAACTTGTGAGAGTATCATTTTCTTATGGTATGATATATATATCTTTACATGATGACCATACTTTGGTTGATGGAAGAATATATACAAAAATATCTGGGAAAACAAGGTTATTTTAGTAAATATTTAGATATGTGATCGTGGTTGGATTAGTTGCTTATCTTCTTTGCATGGACCAAGTTGAGGTATAACTTATTGTGCAAGATGGAGGACTCTGTCCTTAGTGTTGAGAGATCCTTCATGAATTCTCCGAGTCATTAGGTTGTGATTTAGCATGTTTATGTAACATAGAAATATATAACATTTCCTTGTACTCTTCAAGGCTTTAACCTTTTCAATTGTTCATTTATTTATAGATTATCTGGGTCATTGTTATGCATACCTGCTTACCATTTAATTATGCTCTAGCTTCCTATTAATAAAATATAAGCACCTATTATGAAGGAACTACAGTATCAATAATAAAACATAGAATGAGTTACAATTATTTGCTAAAGCATTATGAATTTATGTCAAAGACTAATAACATAAGCAAAGACTAATATTAGTCCATGTCACTTTCTATGTCTATAATTTGAGTCTTTTCCTAAGCACTTAACATTTTCATCTTCTCCCTCTCTTTCTGGTGTGATCCTTTGTTTAGTTTACAAGCAATCAAAAGAATTTCTTCCTCCTCTCTCGTACAAATGCATTCAACTTCTCCTTTTCTCGTCTTAATTCCTCTTCCTTTCTAAGTATTTCCATAAGGCGCATTTGGGCACGTTGACACTCTCGCATCTCTTCCACCTGTGTCTTATCAAACCCAAATTGAATGGCCTCATTACACAACACATGACATAAGGCGCATTTGGGCACTTTGACACTCTCGCATCTCCTCCACCTGTGTCTTATCAAACCCAAATTGAATGGCCTCATTACACAACATATGAAATTCCCTCTCACGCTTTTTGGTAATGGTCACAACACTTTCACTCTTCAAAAAGCATAATAAATCTGCTAATGTCTTGTAAGCCAAGCCACGTAAACGATCACTGAAATCTTCACGTGGTTCCCACAAATTAGGATACCTAGCAAATGCATCCCTCAACAAAGCTATGTCATCTTTGTTCAGCTCAATGTATTCCTTAAATAAGACTTGCGTCTGGCTTCTGCTAAGGTGATTCGTGGAAGCCCCAGAAGCAGTAAGGGGAGGACAAGAAGGAAGCTCAGGAGCAAAGATGACCTCTGCAGTATATGGTGCATTGCAAGAGGTTGAGGTGATGGAAGAATCAATAGTAGTAGGTGGTATAGGTAATGAAGCAGAAATGGAAACCAAGGGCAACAAAATAGTGACCCTCACCTTCAACTTGATGGTTCTTGTCTGGTTCTTTCAGCTGTTTGTTCTCGCTCTTAGTGTCCACATGTGACGAGGCATGGTCATTGCCTTGAGAAGAACTGTGACTGGATTCATTATCCTTGCCTTTACTTGCCTTGCTCCTTGTACTACCACAAGCATCCTACTCAAAGGATAATATGTTATACAATTTAAGAAAATAGTGTAAACTATAAATTAAGCACAAGAGAAAAAAAAATTCCTACTCTCGAGTCAACTAGTAAAAGGGAGAAAATCTAGGAATTCTAAGGAGATGGAATTACTGCATACCGTATCTTTATATTTTTGTACCGTAGAATTCTGGTCTCCCTCCCAGTAGCTGTGTTCTGCTTCTTCTTCTTCTTCTCCTTGGCTGGAAACAACACCCTCATTATTATAGTGAAGAACTACACCTCCATGAATTGTTCCTTTCTTGCCTTGATCAAAGGCAGTGCTATCTCCATTCTGTCCAATTGGAGTGCTTGGTTTGTTTTGGTCAATAACAACACCTGTATCTTTAGAGAAAAACAACCGCAATAAAAAGAAGAATTTATGCTAAATAAACAAAAAGAGGCAGAGAGGGGAAAATGCAGCAAAGCTAGTAAAATTATAACTACCAACTAGCAATGATGCCTTACTTGCCTCAGCATCAGTTTCCTTGGCCCTGCTTTGAGCATACACTCCTGTATGAATATTCACTTAAATAAAGGACAAGGTTAGTATGATTCTATAAAACTGTGTAAAACCAGTTACTTTAAAGGATCCTTTTGGCAAAGGGGATGCTTTACCTTCTGAGGTTTTTGAAGAATGTCCTCCCTTTTCCTTGACGCTGCCACCTTCAAGATCCAGAGCCAATTGGACTTTAACCCCCTCTACTTCTAGTCTTTCTTTCTGCAAGTCAAATGCTTCCTCTTGTGTATGCCTGTCTTCATCAACACCCTTGCCACCTCCAACCAACTCATTTTTAGTGGTTGCTGTCCCTGTGTTAGGCACTTGCATTTTAGCAAAGTCGTCCTTATTACAAATTTACTTAAGATTGGCTACAGAATAGTGACCCTCACCTTCGACCTGTTTGTTCCTATCTAGTTCATTCTGATGAGTGTTCTTGCCCTCAGTGTCCACATATGACAATGCATGGTCACTGCCTTGAGAAGAACTGTGACTAGATGAATTCTCCTTGCTTTCACTTTCCTCTATCCTTGTACTTCCAGAAGCAACCTACTCAAAGAATAATATATTACACAATTTAAGAAAATAGTGTTAGTTAGCATGAGAAAGACAAGCCAACTAGTGTTTTTTCTATCACATAAAAAAATAAAATAAAATCATTTGCTGTTATTGTATTTACTATCTCAGTTTGAAATAGAACGACATGAGAAAAATAAAAGTAAGAAAAACCCCAAAGTTTTAAGTAGTTAAAATTTCACTAACCATATCATTGTACAACTTCAGTATAGTTGAGTTAAGGTTGCCCTCCCAACAGTTTTCATCTTTTCTGTCTACTTGCACATTCTGCAGCTTTGGTGTCTCGGACACTCCCTCTGAAAATTTTTTCATCTTGGGGCATTGGCAGATAACAACATTTTCCAAAGATGGGAATTTGAAGACATAGTTTATTGAGCAAAAGCTTTCCAAGCATGGTAAATTTTGAAGCTTTATACTTTTTAGATTGCTGAATGTAATCTCATCTATTGTTCTAGCAACCTTGTCTGCAACTATTTCTTTTATCATTCCACATTCCTTTATCTCCATTGTGGTGAGTTGGCCTAGGCTTTTTGCTGTGGATGATGCCATTAAATCCAACATCCTTTCACATTTACATACTTCCAATGATGTCAAATGATTGAATGTTAATGATGAGGGCACTAAGTTCAATAAACTAGAACATTCGAGAACAAATATTTCTTCTAGATTCTTGAGAATCGGGTACAATTCATTGTCTTCTCTGCATATATGCCTTAATTTTGGAAGTTTATCAAGTGTCAATGATTTAATGTGTATCCCGTTGCCATGCTGTGTTTCTTCACCAATTACTCTCTCAAAAGGGAATATCTCTTCAAATGAACCATTTATCACAATAAGAGTATCCACATTGGGAATTCTTTGAAGGAATGAGTATGGAAAAGTAGTTGGCACATCATTAAAGAATCTGAGCCTGAGAATTTTGAGTTTGCTGAAACAAAGGTTTGATGAATATTGTCCAAGCCAAGTCATTACGGTCTCATTGCAGTCTAGTTCCAACTCATGTAACTCCGGCATTGCCTGACAGACCAATTAAAAGAAACTTAATTAATACTTAATTATAATTATAAAAGGTATTAATTAACTTAGAATGTGCATGCATGTCCAAGTCACACACACAAGTCTCTACAATTTCATCAAAGCCACAGCACGACCAAGTCATACGATCAGCACTTTTGTTGGCACCCGTCTGAGCCACATAGTAAGTTTCATAAAAATATTCATCACAAATTATCATTATGATATCTACGAATTAATGTGTCTCATTACTTGATGAGCTGTATTTTGTTGAAAGAAACTTTTTGAAACACGTGCTCCTTATAATATCATATATTAACCTGCTTTTAAGAATTTGAAAGTTTAGGAAACAATTCAAAATTTCAAGGACGACTAAGCTAATT
>QAOA01008697.1:26423-71104 GCA_003255065.1 Cercis canadensis
CAATAAGTGTATATTATATATTAATAATTTAATATTTATGAAATTTTACTTTTTTATGAAAATGTACTTAATTAGAGTATGAATTCGGTTATTGTCAATTTTTATTTTTTAATAAATAAATAATAATTACATTTATAATTAAAAAAATTGAATTAGAACAAAAGAGTGAAAAGATAATAAAGGGTAAACTAGTAAAAATATTTTACAATAAGATTTTTCCTTCACTTTCCTTTCTTTTTCCTCATTTTAATCATCCAAACAAAGGAGAGGAAAACCCCTCCCTTTCCTTTCCCTTCCTTTCCCTCCCTTTCCTCTCATCTCCTCTTCTCTCTCCTCCAAAAAAACTCCCAAACAGAGCCTTAAGATTTGGATTCTATATTCAGTTTATTTCATTTGTAATAGGCATAAAACTTCAATCAAACGTTATGGAATAATAGAAGTACAAAAGTAACATCTCGAAAAAAAATGTAGAAATGATTAAGTTTTGTACCTTTTCAATTGGGAGGTTTTGTTGAATTGAAGCATCAACTCTATCTTCATAATGTGATTCTTCAATTCCAAGAAGTCCAGACCGAAACATATTCACTTCTCTGTTCATAGATACATAATATAATTCTTTTAATACTGGCCATTTAGTAGAATATCTTGCAGGGTAGAAGCTCTTAAGTTTTGGTAGATCCCGAAGTTCAATGTAAGTCACTTCAGGAAATACAAAACTGATTGAGACAACATCAGGGTCGTCTTCCCTTCTAATAATATTCTCAAGTTCACTGCAATTTCCTATCTTTAGCTCCTTAAGTTGCACAAGAGCCTTAGCAACAGAGAATGGAAATAGATATTTCAGGCTGTGACAGTATGAAACATTTATTACAGACAGGAACTCAAAACTATAAATCCAATTTGGATCTTTGTTCCATACAAGCTTCAGATTTGGTAGGGAAGTTAAAGTCAATTTCCCCAAGGCTGTACAGGGTACAGAGTCTCTCGTTCTATATATGGTGGCCCCCTCTAGATCAAACACAACTTCTACTGAGTTACAAGATTCCACTTTCAGCTCTTCCAAATTGTAGAAGTGCTCCAATAGATTCACTGGAAGCACTTTTGAGAACCATTCACACTTTGAAAACGTCAGAGTTTTCAAATGGCGAAATTTCCCATCAGCAACTCGGCTATGCCATATCTCTTTTAACTCTGGGTAGTCCGATATCATCAAATGTCTTAACTGTATATATACATGTGCAACCAAATACATTGAATTTAATGAATTTTTTATGGTTCACATTATATATTTAAAAAGAAAATGAGAATTGTTAAACTATAGTTCCACTTTTGAAGAGAATTAAACTGAAAGTAGAAGAAAAGAACCATGAAAGAGTAACATAGTAAGGACTCATCGAAGAGGCTATACTCCATTGTGCTCATATTCTAAAGAATAAATAATTGATCAGTAAATTACACACAACGGCCATGAGATTTGGTGGAATTACCCAAACCCTGCTTCTTGTTTTGGAAATTACAGAGGTATCACTTGTTCTGTAACTCACGAAATAAGAAATAGAAGCTTTGTAATGCTAAAATATAAGTTAGAGAAGTCTGTATATTTTATAAAACAATAAGAGATTTTTCAATATAATTTAATTAAATGTCCAGAGAGGTTAATGTATTTTACTAAAGGTGCTTTGTGTATGATTGGAAAAGGAAGGAACATTAAAGTATAGAACTGCATATATGAACAATTTGCACGGGTACCAATGCTTTTTTGTGTGCGTGTAAAATAAACTTGGAAGGGAAATCTGTTGAATATTTATAGGCTTCTCACAACAGTTCTATGATCAAAATGATCCACCTACCATTTTGAAAGAATTTTCAAGAATGCAAATCGTTAATGTTATTGTACATTTTGGTAACACTTCCCTTTTTATGAGACGAAAGCCTGAAAAACAGGTTTCTTCAAGTGTTACTTGTTACTGTATATAAATTCTAATGTCTAAATTAGGCCAAAATGACAAGTGTATAGATGAAGAAAAACTTAAAAAGACAAAATCCAGTAATTCTAAGGAGGTTGAATTTCTGCATACCTGATATATAGATATCATTTGTGAAGTAGAATTGAGGTCACCCTCCCAGCAGCTGTCCAAGTATTTTACATTTTGAAGCTTTGGTGAGTTAGGGGCTCGCTTAGAAAATATCTTCATCTTGGGGCATTGCCATATGACTACATTTTCCAAAGATGGGAAATTGAAGACATAATTCATTGAGCAAAAGCTTTCCAACCATGGTAAAAACTGGAGCGTTAAATTCTTCAATTTGCTGAATGTGATCTCATCTGTGATTTCAACATCGGCTACCTTATCTGCTATTATTTCTTTTATCATTTTACAATTCCATATCTCCATTGTGGTGAGTTGGCTCAGGCTTTTAGCCGTGGATGATGCCATTAAATGCAAGATCCCATCACAATTAACTACTTTTAATAATGCCAGATGATTGAACGTTACTGATGAGGGCACTAAGTTCAACAAACTGGAACATTTGAGGACATGTAGTTCTTCTAGATTCTTGAGAATTGGATCCAATTCGTTGCCTTCTCTGCATATGTGCTTTAATTTTGGAAGTTCATCAAGAGTCAATGCTTTGATGTGTAACCTGCTGTCATACTGTGTCTTCTCACTAGCTATTCTCTCAAGAGGAAATATCTCTTCAAATGAACCATCTTTCACGATAAGAGTTTCCAAGGTGTACATTCTTTGAATAAATGAGTATGGAAAAACAATTGGCACATCATGAAAGAACCTCAGTCTGAAAATTTTAAGTTTTCTCAAACAAAATTCTTGTGAATATCGTTCAAGCCATGTCATCATGCTCTTATTGCAGTCCAAAGTCAACTCTCTTAACTTGGGGATTGACTGACATACCAATTAAAAGAAATTAATTAGTACGTAAATATTATAAAAAAAAAAAGTATTATAACTTAAGAAATGTTATTTAACAGGACAACAACTGCCCTCGTTTTGCCAAGACACAAATCNTGCTAGCACAACAATAATTTAAAAGAAAGAATGAAACTCCTATAAAAAAAAAAAAAAAAAANNNNAAAAAAAAAAAAAAGAATGAATGAAACAATAGAATATTCATAAATTTTTAACAAATTTAAAAACTCAAAACGAATTTATTGATAAAAAATAAAAAATTCTAAGGACTTTAAGGAGAATTGAGCTAATTCAAAAGTGTTATAAAAGATTAAAAGAAAAAATATAGAAGAAGATAATATCTGATAAATTATTCATTAGTAGTACTATGAAGCAATCAATGTTGCAATGCATCATTTTCATAAAATAATTTTGTGAAAAAGCATGATAGAATAAAAGTCCTTCAACACCAATCCTAATGTCAGTTTTGGAAAAGTGGCTATCTAAAAATATGCGGTGTGCTAAATTTCTAACACGGATAGTTGGAGACGGAACGTGAACCAACGATTTAGCCACAATCTAACGGACTAAATTTTTTTTTGGGCTTCGATGGTTGGGCCATTAATTAACAGGCTTCAAATATTTAAGATTAGGCCCAATACAACATTGATCCATGTTGTATAACTCATAACATTAATTATTTTATGATTTGGATTCTATATCTGATAAATTATTCATTAGTAGTACTATGAAGCAATCAATGCTGCAATGCATCATTTTCATGAAATAATTTTGTGAAAAAGCATATGAGACCACCACCTCTATGATTTGGATTCTATATTCAGTTTAGTTCTTCTGTGCGTAAGTATAAAATTTCTATCAAAAGTAAGGAATATTAAAGTGGAAATGATTAAGTTTGGTACCTTTTCAAGAAATGCAGTCCCAAAAATATTCACTTCCCCATGATGTAATTCTTCTAATAGTGGCCATTCTGTAGAATATGTTCCAGGGTAAAACCTTCCAAGTTTTGGTAAATCTTCAAGTTCCATTATTGTTACTTGAGGAAATACGAAACTGATTGAATCGTCAAGTCCTTCTTCTTTCCTTCCAACAATATTGTCAAGTTCACTGCAATTTCTTATGAGAAGCTTCTCAAGTTTCACAAGAGCCTTAGCAACAGAGACTGGAAATAGATATTTCATGTTGACACAATCGACTACCGCTAGAGTTTTCAAATTGCGAAATGATGACCCATCAAATTGTTGGCCTGGACAATCCCATATTTTATTCAACTTTTTTACCCCCCTAATAGCCAGTGTCTCCAAGTTGGGGAAAATAACCTACACCACAAAACCCATATATATAGTCAAGACAACATCAAAGTTATAAAGCAAAAAATTTATTCCACTAAGAAAGAACAAAGAGGTTCACACCTTTTTAAAAGGTGTTAAATTAAAATAAGTGACCAGATTAGTTTTAACTGGTCTCTTAAATGTAGATATACACTACCAATGTCAAATATGTATTTGTAAAGAAAATGATAGAATATAATACTACTCTTCTTGCAATCAGTGGTTCATCTCCATTGTAGCCAAGAGCAAATTTTCTTTGGATTCTTCTCCTTATATCCATTAATTGGATTTTCAAGCTTAAATTGAAGGTTTTATTGAATTATTATGACCCCTGTATGAACACAAGGTTTCTTTCTTGTTGATTAGTAGTCTCTCAATAAGTGATATTAATATCAAAAAACAGAGGATAATAATGAATTTGTTTCACACACACATGCAATATTTATTATATGTTTTCTATTTGGCAATAATAATAATCTCTATTTTCACTAGACGTGCATCTAAAAGATAGGGTAAAAGTATGAATGCCAAGTATATTTAGGTGTCGGAAATTTTTTATTTGAAGCAATGACAACAATGCTCAGGTGTTAGAATTTGAATTAAATTTATAATTCAGACAATTTGAAATTCTTTCAAACCCCTTTTCCTTTGTCAGCTGCCGATTTCTTCTTTTTGGTCTTTTTTTTTTTTTTTTGACATTTCATATATGTACTTTCCCTTATTAAGATAATTATATAAATGCATAGCAGATACCTAGTATTAAGCTTTGGTTGCAGAATGTTAAACATACCTTCTCAGAGAAAAGTGCCCATTCTGTAGAATATGTTCCAGGGTAAAACCTTTCAAGTTTTGGTAAATCTTTAAGTTCCATTATTGTTACTTGAGGAAATACGAAACTGATTGAGTCGTCAAGTCCTTCTTCTTTCCTTCCAACAATATTCTCAAGTTCACTACAATTTCTTATTGTTAGCTCCTCAAGTTTCACAAGAGCCTTGGCAACAGAGACTGGAAATAGATATTTCAGGCTGTCACAATCGACTACTGTTAGAGTTTTCAAATTGCGAAATGATGACCCATCAAATTGTTGGCCTGGACAATCCCATATTTTATTCAACTTACCTACCCTCCTGAGTATCAGTGTCTCCAAATTGGGGAAAATAACCTACACCAGAAAACCCATATATATAGTCAAGACAACATCAAAGTTATAAAGTGAAAAATTTATTCCACTAGGGAAGAAAAAATAGGTTCACACCTTTTAAAAAGGTGTTAAATTAAAATAAGTGACCATATTAGTTTTAACAGGTCTCTTAAATGTAGATATACACTGCCAATGCCAAATATGTATTTGTAAAGAAAATGATAGAATATAATACTACTCTTCTTAATTGCAATCAGTGTTTCACTCACAAATGCAATATTTATTATATGTTTTTGATTTGGCAATAATAATAATCTCCATTTTCACTAGACATGCATCTAAAAGCTAGTTAAAAAGTATGAATGCCAAGTATATTTAGGTGTCAAAAATTTTTTATTCGAAGCAACGACAACAATGCTCAGGTGTTCAAATTTGAATTAAATTTTATAATTCAGACAATTTGAAATTTTTTCAAACCCCTTTTCCATTGTCAGCTCTTCTTTTTGTTCTTCCTTGTGTTTTTGACAAAAAAACTAAATTTATATGTTTTAACAAGAAGATGATCAACATCAAAATCTGAATGAATTTTATTACTATTGACCAGAATTAATTTATCATTTCATATATATAATCTCCTATATTAAGGTAATTATATAAATGCATAACAAATACCTAATATTAAGCTTTGGTTGCAAAATGTTAAACATACCTTCTCAGAAAAAAGTGCAACTGGAGGATCAAGACTATTGTTGTCTATAATTTCTCTACGATCCTTATCATCTGCAAATTGCGTCTTCTTCTGTTGAGCTTTCGAAGATGTTTTGTCTTCAAAATAAAAGCCAATTAGTGCAGGTAGACATTCTAATTCCAAAGTGCGTAATTCTGCAAACTGGAGCATCCCAACATTCTTTCCATCATCAGAAACTATTCCCTCCAAACTATCACAAAATGAAACTCGAATTTTATTAAGTTGTGGAAGACATCTTGGAAGGAAAAATGAAAAAAGGCTCTTCATTTCAGGACAAAACTGCACTTGAACAACCTTCAATTTGGAAAAGGATCCCTCTATAAGAGAGCCATTGGATAACTTTACCAATTTCGATGAATTCTGGACATCCAATGACTCTAAGTTGGGAAAGAAAGGACCCGCTGAGTCAGCTATGAATTGAAGTTCATCGTTATCAATGACTTTAAGTTGCTTCAATTCTAACAGACCTTTTTCGTTTATTTCTGGAACAACATTCTTCGCACCTCTCAACTTTCTCAACCTCAAAACTTCAACACAATCCAGCAAACCTCTAAAGTAATTCTTTGAGTTAATTCTAGTATTGACATCCAGTTTCAAGGTCCTTGAATATTCAGAATCACCAAACCGGTCCCATGACTTACCTGCGTACCATGAATCACCTATGACTACTTCATATCTTTGCAACTGCAACTTCTCAAACAGCGGTTCCTTGGGAAGCATGTTTTCATCACAAACACGTACTACAAAAGTGTTCAAGTGGCTCAAATCATTTAGCTCAGAAAGACTAGCCGTAGATTGTTGATGGTCAGTAGCCCACTGATTAAAACTTCTGCCACCTATAAACAGCACTTCCAACATTTTCAAGTTTAATAGAACACCAGGTGGAATCAATTCAAGCTGGGAACAATCACTCAAGTCCAACAACTGCAGCTTCGTCAATTTCCCTATTTCTGGTGGCAAACGTTCAATCTCAGAGCTAATAAGACTCAGAATTTTTAAACCTTCCAATTCCCCAATTATCACTATGTCCCCCAAAATACATTGATCAAGACACAAGGTATGCAAGTTGCTTAAGAGACAAATAGATGGAGGTAGAAACTCAAAGTTCATTTTAGTCAAGTCTAATACTTTGAGTGAAGGCATTCTTTCAAAAAAGTTGTCTGGTAATTTTAGAGAAGGGTCATTGTTGTATATGTGTAAAAATGTGAGATTTGGACAATCTAATTCTCTGGGAAGTTTTTCAATGTTGCTATTAAATAAAATGATTGTTTTGCAACTTTTCAGCTTATCATCATTTGACCATTCTTCTTCACCTAACTTCTCATCTACTTTTCGAAAGAGCTGATTATCCCTGGATGCTATTGATATGGCCACATCTCGGACAACATCATGCATTGTAAACTGGTTGCTAGAATTGTAACTATCTTGTAACAAGCATGAATCTTTCAGTTTTCTAATGCAAGTGTCGAAGCTATATTGCATCTCTTCTAATTTATTCATGTCATGAAATAAACCCAGACCACAAGAATACCTGAACAAAGATGTGGTCCAATCAGAAGGATACACACCAGCGAGCACGAATATTGACTTGAGGCGGTCATCTTCTAAATTTTCATAACTCACTTCAACCGGTGCATTTATATCAGAATAAAGATGATTCCGCAGTCGTCGCAACACATCCTTCCACTCTGATATTTTCTTTCCTTTAAGTGAACTTGCAACGGTCACAATGGCAATTGGCAACCCAGCACACTTTGCAGTTACATCTCTGGCTATAGACAGCAATTGAGCACTTTCTGAAGATTCATTAAGTGCAGCTTTCTCCTTAAATAACTTCCAAGCTTCTGCTTCTGCCAACTCTGTAAGCCAAAAGTTCTTTTGAGTATTCATGTGGTCAGACAACACAGCTCTGTTTCTGGAGGTCATTACTATTTTGAAATTTTTGTTCTCCTTCCCATAAGGGATGCCTATTTCATCCAATTCAAGCTTTTTCCAGAGATCATCTAGGATCACAAGAATGTTTTCCTCTGGCTCTAACCTTTGGCGTAGTCTAGCTGCTCTCGCCACAGTGGTCTGCTCTTCAAATTTGAGTCCTAACATTTCAGCAATCTGTTGTTGGATTTCTTTTATCTCCGGGTTCTGTTTTACAGTTGCAATAACAACCACCAAATCCGATGACTTTTCTTTAGCTTTTTTGGCAACCTGATGGACTAGAGTGGTCTTGCCCACACCACCCAGCCCACACACTCCAATCATGTTAAGATTAGGATCTGCTAGTGCCTCCATAATCTGGTTCACTGCTAAAACCCTGGATTCAAAGGATTCGTCATTTGTGGTTGATGAAGACCCTGTCTCTATAATTTTCAGTTCTTCACGGTAAGTAACCTTGTCAAATTGTTTCTTGCTCTTAATATTGACAATTTCCTGTACCAACTTTTTTGCCCTTCTACTAAGTTGATGCCTCCACCACAAGTTTGGAAATGATCTGCTGGAACACCCTGTATTTTTGTGGCGTTTATCTTCTTCAAGCTTCTTTGCCTTGGAAGCAATCCCATCCACTTCAGTTAGCCACTTGTCAACCTCACCTTCGATTACTTCTGCATTCTTTTGGGCAGCATTGACTTCGTGTTGTACAGTGTCTTTCTTAAGTTGGAGTTCATTAGCTTGATTCTTAAGCTCGGCTACATTCTTCTTGTAGAAAATCACATACTGAGGAGATGCAAATTGGCAGCTTGGTTCCAAGATGTCATTTGCATATAAACCTTTTATACACTGCAAATATAATGAATCACTTTTTAGCTATTTTGCTTAATTTAAGGGAGTTTTGGGATAAGGATATATGACTGTCACCTTATTGTATTCAGCAAGAGCTTTGTGACATTCTGTGTTAGAGGGAGCTACATACACATAGTTCCCGTTGCAACTTGATTTCATTTTCTGGAAAAGAAAAAAAAGCAGCAAGAAATGCAATATATTATTCAAATGATCGTAGTTTATGAGCTCAAGCAAGTCTTGCACTGATACGCAAAGTTATAAAACCAATTTAATTACTAAGTACCATGGAATCACTATTGGAAAAGTGAAAAGATATACAAGAGGAAGAATTTTGTAGAATTATACCTCATAGAGTTCATCTGATATGAGTGCCATACGGTGAGCAAATGTTATTATTTCGTTATCATTGAGAAACTCATCTGTGAAAGGGCTCCCTACCAAATAACCCTGGAAATATTTTCAGAGAATATTAACTTAAAAATTCTATAACTCTGAGGCATTCATCAATCAAAATATTCAAAATCTTGATGAAGTTTTTTGTGTGATGTACTTTGAGATTCAAGATTGGCTTCAACTTAGCATCATTTCCTACAGGACATGATCAAGAATAAGAGCTTAATATTGTGTTTTATCAGATAGAAAATAAAAATGCAGGGAAAAGAAAATGAGATAATTAAGGGGGGAAAATTAGAATAGATAAATGATGGTTTTACCTTCTATAACGTTCTTTGTAACCAATGGAACAATTATGCCTGAATAAGAATCACCAGCTATAAATAGTTGGAGTGAGAGATATTGTTGGTGTTCATTCAACCACTGAAACATACAAAACTTAGTAAAATTACTAATTTTACTAACCCAGCGAACTCATTTTTACCTTCCTATTATTTTATTTATTTATTGGTGTTTGTTAAGTCACACCACCTCTTAGAGAGGGTGTAGTGTTACCTATCTTTTGATTATGGAGTTTTTGATGGGATCCAGATATTGAATTTGGTGTCATTGCAAAGATTTCAAAAAAATGAAGCATACAATATATGACAGAACATACAATTTCTTATGAAATACAGGAATGACACAAACATAAGAAAACGTACAAAAAAATATTCAACTTTTGCCAAAAAAAAATTATAGAATAAGTTACTTTTTTAAAATATTTGCAACTACATCAAAATTATTGAGGGGAAGATAGCTACCCCAAAAGTGATAAATATAGCTTAGCACCTTATTTATTTATTGGACCCATTTTACCTTCCTGAGGAACTCATAGGCTTGCTCTGCTGCTGATGAGTCCGAGCTTGGCCAACCCTCTTGAGTTGTTGAATAGGAGAAACCACTGCCCACTGGGGAATCCAAAAATATGATGCTGGCAGTCTCAAAGATGAAGCCAAAGCCAAAAATCAATGCTCAGGATGAATTTAGAATGATGGGGAACAAACAAGAATGAAGAAAATTTGCTACCTTTGTCCATGCATAGGGGTAATATGAAAATTTTGGTAATCCCCCAATGTAGTTATGAATGTCAAACTCAATTGGGCCTGCACGTACAAAATAAATTGAGTTTTTCAATTGTGATTATTATGGATTATCAAATTGCTGAAAGTGAAAATTAAATAATAGTCACATTATAGGAATAAAATTAATTTTTTTTATGTTTAAAATTAAATATTTTTTTTTACCAATTAACTCAAAGAATCAAACAATAATTTTTAAAATCTGCACTGACCCATGCAAGACTTTTCTTTTTGCCATATTAATTAAGCTAGTTATTGCTAAATTGTAGCAAAAGAGAAGGAATAAGATACCAATTTCATAAAGGATTCCACTGAAAGAAGAACAACCAGGGCCTCCCGTTAACCAAAGGAACAGAGGGTCCTCATGAGGGTTCCCTTGAGACTCAATGAAATAGTAGAATAGTTCAGAATCATTCACGCTTATGTACCTGAACACAAAAAACACAATCAACATTTTGTTTTTCTCAGAATTTGAATGATCAGAAGCAATATTGCAACAGGAAGTAATAAAACTTCTTTAGTAACATATATACCCAGTTTCAAGCTTGAATGGAAGTTCACCATCAAAGCCTGGCCAGTACTTGACAATTTCGCCACACAAAGCTGCATTCGCTGATAGAACTAAAAGAAGAAGCATACGCAGACCCACCCATCTTAGGGTGGCAGCTTCTGCTGATGCTGCTGCCGTCGCCACCATAGCTGGTTCTACAGAAATGTGTATACTAATTGGAACTTTATTTTAAGATTTTATTAATTTGAAGTATACATTACATATCTAACAGGATTCATATTTCACTCACATAAGGGATCATAGTTCCACCGGAATTTCAATCCATTGTTTGTCTTTGTTATGCAAGAAACAGAATGGTAGGTGAATTTGAAGTTTAGAGAGCCACAGGATTTTTTATTTTATTTTATTTTTTTGACTGCTAAGTTATCCGCTGAATAAAGTTTGTTGCTGATCCAAGTGCATTTTTTCATACTGTTTTGATTTGGGCTCCTGAAGTATTATTTTTATACTATAATTTTAGATTTGAACACAAAATTTATGAGTTTTAAAGACGATCTCAGTACTATTTGATTAATTACTATTTTTATACTATCTAATATTATACTAGGGCATATTAACACAATTGCTATAATTTAAAATTTCATTAATTTCACTTACTTATAGATTTTGCTAGTGAAGTGCAGATAAGGAAACGCCTAGGTGGCAACCCTCAAACACGTTATTACATGCAAGGCCTTCACCAAGCAGTCAAAGAGAATTGCAGACATGAACGACCTTAGTTCCACACTTCATAGACTTGAGAAGTTCAGGTAGCTATAACACTGCATTAGTATTTCTCTCTCTCTCTCTCTCTCTCTCTTTGGTAAGCCTGTATTAGTATTTCTCAATCTCTATTCTAACTCTCAACTTTCGGACACATACATTGAAATTTTAAGGTTTCAAAACATATATTAATTTTTCATAAAATTTAAGAAACTAATATATATTCATAATGGTGGGAGTTTAAATTTTTTGGAACATGATTTCTATGAAGATAATTTAAATTCCATGTACTTTATATAAATAGCTTTCATTGATTAGGAGGATTTCGTCAAACAAATAAAATACGTTAGACGTGCCCATGTCTTTATTTGTTTATTTTTTTATCCTGCTTTGTACTCATGTCTCGAAAACTTTCCTTTGCTCAATTTGGCCCAAAAGTTTTGACGAATTCACAATGAAGCTCTTAGGAATGCTCGAAATGGGGACAACAGAAGAACAGCCCACCACACCACCATGAACAGGAAGTTCTCCAGCACAATCCTCCACACCCTTCATGTAAAATTGCCTAGTTTTCTTTAGAATCGTTATGCATGGGGCTCAACATGAAGATGAAGATGCAGTTCATAAACTTACTTTTCTTGTTGCCTTTCTTTCTCACGGTTGCCATCTGCATTCTGCAACCTATAATACAAAAACAACACACAGTGACTTGTGAATCGGATTGAAGAAGAAATTGGAAGCACAAGATTGATGTGGTGAAAGCAAGGTAAAATGGGCATGGTATATAAATAGTGGGAATTATGGGGTTATTGTTTTTGAACTTGTCATTTGGAGCAAAGCTTGCAATTTAACATGGACGGCAACTTGTGGACCTTATCAAAAAGACTCAAAACTGAAAAGGTTCAAATACAAACATGTAGGGTATGTTTGGGAGTTCTTTTGGAGGGGAAAGGAGAGGAGAATTAAAAAAAAAAAAGCCAGTTCGGCTCAAACCCAAATAGACCACGGGCCAATTCAAACTAGACCAAACTAATTTGATTATATTCAGGCCAATAATTTTATAACCCAATTCTCTTTTTTTATGAATTAAAATGGGTCAATCCATCCAACTTGTCCTATTTTATCAGCTCTAGATTTATCACAACAAAAAAGAAAATGCATTGTGCGGGTCAGCCATTAACGTGCGCATGCATGATGACATTGATAAGTTCTACGATAAATTATCTTATTAACAGGTGTCATAAATCTATTCATCTAGGGTATGTTTGGGAGTTCTTTTGGAGGGGAAAGGAGAGGAGAGGAGAGGAATGAGAGAGTCCACTCCCTTGTTTGGGAGTTTTAAGTTTAAAAGGGGAAGGAGACCAAGGGTTAAACTTTGACCCTTGCACTCCTTTTTTCATTCACAAATTTCAACCCCCCAAATTGAGGGGTTTGGAGGGGTAGAGAATTAATTTACTAATTTACCCATACTGTCTGCCACCATTGAATTGTTGGATAAGAAAAAAAAGTAAAAAAGTTGAAGTTTTATGTTTAAATTGTAATTCTTTTATATTTCTAATTAAAAATTTTAATTATATCCATCTAATGAAAAAATTATAAATAATCCCTTTTATCATCACTCTAATTTAATTAATTGCAACCCATAAAGCAATAGAATTTGCATAATTTTTCAGATGCACAGTTTATTTTCTTTTTGAAAATATATAGTATATTAATTTTTTTATGACTCATTAGAAGCAATAAGTGTATATTATATATTAATAATTTAATATTTATGAAATTTTACTTTTTTATGAAAATGTACTTAATTAGAGTATGAATTCGGTTATTGTCAATTTTTATTTTTTTAATAAATAAATAATAATTACATTTATAATTAAAAAATTGAATTAGAAAAAAAGAGTGAAAAGATAATAAAGGGTAAACTAGTAAAAATATTTTACAATAAGACATTTCCTTCCATTTCCTTTCCTTTTCCTCATTTTAATCATCCAAACAAAGGAGAGGGAAACCCCTCCCTTTCCTTTCCTCTCCTCTCCTCTTCTCTCCCCTCCAAAAAAACTCTCAAACAGAGCCGTATACAAAAACAACATATGTTGTAAGCGTAGTACATTTTGGACATTTTGATTGTTTTTAGTATACAGCTTACTAAAATAATGTAAGCGTAAGTGATCCATGGCAGCCGTCACCAATAGTCGCTACTCTTCCATAGTGCACCTATGTAAATGTCCCTTTTCTTTTTGTCTCTCTTTTTTTAAAGCTGTATTTTTATTTACTTATGTTACTAATAATAATTTTTAAAATTTTTAAACACCTTTAATTAGAATAGATTTTATAAGTTGTTCCAATTATTATTTTTTAAATATTATTCTTCTAAAGTGTATTCCATTTGAGAAAGAAATCGCACCCAAAATAATATTTTTCTTCTTAAAATCTTTTTTTCTAAATTAGTGCTTGACTAAATATGCAATAGATGTACCTTTGTCTAAGAAATAGAAGGTATTTGAATGCAAATACTATCTTACCTCCCAATATTTTTAATTTTTTTTTTTTGATCTATTGATGACTATTACATTGCAAATAATATACAATATACATTCCCAAATAATGTTTTTATAGTGATGTTTTTCTCATGTTACATTATGGCGCATGGTTTGA
Organism: Cercis canadensis; assembly: GCA_003255065.1. Classification (NCBI taxonomy): domain Eukaryota; kingdom Viridiplantae; phylum Streptophyta; class Magnoliopsida; order Fabales; family Fabaceae; genus Cercis; species Cercis canadensis. The sequence goes on from QAOA01008697.1 coordinate 40,794, forward strand.
AGAAAATACAGCATATCCATAAATAATATATATATATATATATATATAGCTAATGTTTGACGCACCGCCAAAAAACATTGCTAATGTTTGACGCACGGCAAAAAAAAAACTTTAGGGTACAGAGAACGCCCAAAAAGTTAAAACGTAGCGTTAGTCTGCAGCAAACATAGAAGGTATAAAGCGAAGAGGCGTCAGTGTCGAACTCGGAAGAATGCTTTATTGCTTGGGAAGGAGGGAGATGAGATGAGTAGGGGATTTCGGATTTCAAAATCCTAAGGTGTCCTCAGAAAGACAGATTCATCTCTATGCAGACGCCCTTTGCAGTGGAACAAGGTACGCTCTCATTGTCATGTTTGGTGGCCAAGAAATCATCGGAAAAACAGAGGAAGCATAACGTGATGTTCGCTTATTTTCGAAAGTATCACAATCTTACTAGTGTCGTCTTCTTCTTCTACAGCTTCGATTTGTAGCATTTCTCTCACTCTTAACATATTCGATTGCAGGAGATGATGTCATGGACGTGATGTTCTTTTTTGTTTTTTTTTTAAATTTATTTGTTTAGTTGTTGATCTTACAACCAAATTTCACATGTTTTCTGTAAATATGGATTAACTACCTCTGCATTGCGTTCTCTTTCACAACGATGGAAGGAATGGCTAATTTTCTCATTGATAAATGTTCTGTAATTCCTTTGATAAATCAGTTACAGATTGTAGTTGTCTCATCCTGATGCAGAGCTCATACTATTAGACACGTCAGCTATAGGTATTGCAGCTTGTATAGGAAGTTATTAGACATTTATCTCCCACCTTGAGGGGGAGTATTAGACACGCCTGTATTAGCATTGCAGCTTGTATAGNTCTTAACCAAGGCAGTGCCTGCAACTCAGTTTCGCTACTTACTGTCCAAGATGGGAGTATTAGACATTTATCTCCCACCTTGAGGGGGAGTATTAGACACGCCCGTATTAGTATTGCAGCTTGTATAGGAAGTTAGCTACATTAATAGATAACTGATTTAGTTAGTTAGTTATTTCTGCTTCAATATGATTGGTTGAAGTTGTTATTTACACGTCAGCTATAGGTACTATATATTTCTCTCTGATATGAGTTGTAAGATTCCCAATTCAGTTGAATACATTTTTACACTCTTCACATCTTCTTCATCTCTCTCTCTCGAGTATCTCTGCTGTAATACTAATGTACCTTTTTTCTTTTTTGTTAGAAATAGAATATTTACATTACAATGTACATTTGATCACACAATTTAATTATATATATATGGTATCAGAGCAGCGCTCGCTGCAGTGAAGAATCAGAGTTTTTTTTTGGTTAACAATGGCGGCTGAATCCATGGAAGACATGTCCAGTCCATTCTTCTTACATCCATCCGATTCCCCAGGATCAGTTCTTGTTTCTCAGCATCTCAATGGAGAAAACTACAACTCCTGGTGCAGGGCGATGAAAATGGCACTCATGGCCAAGAACAAACTTGGGTTCGTAGATGGCTCTATTACACAACCTGATCGATCAAACACTGCAACATTTCTAGCCTGGCAGAGGAATAATAATGTTGTGGCATCGTGGTTGTTAAATTCAATTTCAAAAGAAATTGCTGCTAGTGTGATCTACTCCACCACTGCTACTGAAATCTGGAATGATCTGCAAGAAAGATTTCAGCAGCAAAATGGTCCAAGAATCTACCAATTAAAGAAAGAGGTAATCAATCTCACGCAAGGGGCTTTATCTGTTGGACAGTATTTCACCAAACTCAAAGGTATTTGGGAAGAACTGGGTGAATACAGGCCAATGCATTCCTGCACATGTGGCGGAGCCAAGCCATTGCTTGATCATCTCCATCAAGAATACGTTTTATGTTTCCTTATGGGACTGAATGATACTTTCTCCCAAGTCAGAGGTCAAATTCTGTTGATGGATCCATTTCCTCCTATCAATAAGGTTTTCTCTTTAGTTATTCAAGAAGAAAAGCAAAGGGAGGTTGGCAGTCAACTGCACCAATCTGACCCACAAGCTGCCTATGCAGTCTCTCACTCTCACTTCAGGAACAATTCTGACAACAAGCAAAAATTTGTCAAGAAAGATAGACCTCTATGTGCATACTGTGGTGTTCTTGGTCACACGAAAGACAAGTGTTATAAACTTCACGGTTATCCACCAGGGTATATACCAGGATACAAGAAAGGCAGACAAGCTGGAAATGTGAATCAGATCTCTACAGTCAATCACCATGAATCCATTGAATCTCCTCTGGAAATGTCCTCTCAGCAGTACCGGCAATTGATTCATTTGCTTCAGAACCAATTGTCCCAAGCTGCTATTCCGGATGTGGACAACTCTCTAGAGTCAATCCCCACTGGTATGATTCTTTCCACCTTTGATAAACATTCTGTTACTCATCCAAACTCTTGGATTATTGATTCAGGAGCCACATCACACGTCTGTCACTCCATGAATTTTTTCACTTCTTACAAATCTTTGCACAATCAGTTTGTCATTCTTCCAAACAAATCAAGAGTTTCAGTTACAGCTATTGGCACAGTTCAATTATCACATGATTTCCTATTGCACAAAGTCCTTTACATTCCAGAATTTCACATCAACCTCATATCAGTAGCAGCTTTGTTAAAACATTCCTTGTTAACTATTACTTTCCACTATGATTCCTTCCAAATCCAGGATCCCACAAGATCGAGGATGATTGGCAGGGGTGATATGTGCGGAGGTTTATACATTTACCAAGCCAACTGGGTCAATCAACAAGCTTCTGCTGATATAGGACACATTCATACTGTTCAGAACCATACACCTGAATCTCTTGTAGTCACTCCTTCTATTTTTCAGTCTTTCAATAATTCCATATGTACTTCAGAATTACATACTTCCAATCATGCTCCACTGTGGCATGCTAGATTAGGACATTTGTCTGATCGAATCTTGAAATTACTCAGTAATAAACTCTCTTTGACTTCTGCACAATCTTATTCTTCTCATTCTTGTCAAATTTGTCCTCTTTCAAAACTTAGAAGAATGTCTTTCACTTCACATAATAACTTGTCCACACATCCTTTTGATCTTATACACTGTGACATTTGGGGACCATATCATCAGCCCACTCATGATGGTAAGGTGTATTTTCTCACAATTGTGGATGACTGTACGAGGTTCACTTGGGTTTATCTGTTAAAACAGAAGTCTGAAGCTACCACTTCTATCATCCACTTTTTTGCCATGATCAAGACTCAGTTTGGCCAAACCATTAAACAACTACGTTCTGATAATGCCAAAGAATTGGCTTTGACTAATTTCTTGCAAAAGGAAGGGACTCTACANGACTAATTTCTTGCAAAAGGAAGGGACTCTACATCAGTTTTCCTGTCCATACAGACCTGAACAAAACTCGGTGGTAGAGAGAAAACATCAACACTTGCTTAAGACTCAGTTTGGCCAAACCATTAAACAACTACGTTCTGATAATGCAAAAGAATTGGCTTTGACTAATTTCTTGCAAAAGGAAGGGACTCTACATCAGTTTTCCTGTCCATACAGACCTGAACAAAACTCGGTGGTGGAGAGAAAACATCAACACTTGCTAAATGTGGCCAGATCTTTGATGTTCCAAGCTCGCATTCCTTTAAAGTTTTGGGGAGAATGTATAGCCACAGCAGTCTTTCTCATAAATAGAATTCCATCCCCACTGCTCAATGGTGAAACACCTTTTCAACTTCTTTATAACAAGGAACCCAACTATGCTGCATTAAAGGTATTTGGTTGCCTCAGTTTTGCTTCAACTCCTTTGCACACTAGGACCAAATTCTCTCCACGAGTTGTACCTGCTATTTTCATGGGATATCCTCTTGGGTTCAAGGGTTACAGATTATATAATCTTCAAACCAGGAAATTCTTCATTTCCAGAGATGTGACTTTTCATGAGAATGTTTTTCCATTTCAGGCATTACCAACCACACCTGAGGCCCTTGATTTCTTTCATGATGTGGTCATTCCACATTCTCAACATGAGCATAATCCTCCTGTTACTACTAACACCACCCCTGTTACCACAGATACTGTACATTGCTATCCTGCAGTGAAGAACAAAAGTCAACCAAAAAAAAAAACAAGTATGCCTCATTTCGTTCTCTCCTTATACTACTGGTGATATGTCTTCATTTTCTTTGACAATAAAACTTGATGTACAACTAGAGAAATTGAAATTGCCTCACCATAGCCGAGGTTTGCATCTTCAAAACTTTGGCACATTAGATTTAACATATTGCAGTTTTTAGTCGTTTTTCAGTTGCATTAAATTTAATAGTTAACTAAAAACAATATCTAGGAAAAATTATCTTCCGAATTGATAAAGTGTTGTACCAAAATGATATATGCAAGGTCTATCGTATACTCTGTAAGTTGCATCTAATGCGACTGCCAAAATCAACAATGGAAATATGTTAATACCATTAGCCATATACAGTTATACACATTAAATATCAATCTATGTATTGTGATAATATTACTAGAAGGTAATTTTCTTGCTAAAATATCATTAGTCCTCTAGTGATTTTTTGCATATGTTGTGCGTTGTTTTTGTTCATGTCCACATATTATTCTATTATTTATCTTCTTCCTATTGGGCCATACTAATGGTCTACCATTCAGAAAAGTCATACTTCTATGAAGTGTCATTCTCAATCAAAACGTTGCTTTCTCTTTTAGCGTACTCATCCAAAACGTTGCTTTCTCTTTTAGCGTACTCATCTTGACACTTATTTACAAGTTATAGGTAGGACATAAATGTCTCGTACCCTTGTGACAGCTAACTTCATTTGACATAAGAGTCACTTGGTAATTTTTCTTTTTTTTTTTCTTTAAAAAAAAAAAAAAAAAAAANTCAAAATTATCACCAAGCTACAGACAGTTCATTCTGCAGGTGTCCACCATATATGAACCTCAGTTTTATCATCAAGCAGTGAAATACCCTGAGTGGCGAACAGCTATGAAGGAAGAACTTGATGCACTTGAAGCAAACAACACTTGGTCAGTGGTCCCTCTTCCCAAGGATAGACATACTGTTGGGTGTAGATGGCTATACAAAGTCAAGTACAAAGCTGATGGTAGCCTTGATAGGTACAAAGCTCGCTTGGTTGCCAAGGGCTACACTCAGCAGGCAGGGATTGACTTTATGGATACTTTTTCACCTGTTGCCAAGATTACTACAGTCAGATTACTTCTTTCAGTTGCAGTAGTAAAGAAGTGGACCATGGTTCAGTTAGATGTGAACAATGCATTCTTAAATGGGGATTTGTTTGAGGAAGTATATATGCAACTCCCTCTGGGCTACACAGTTAAGGGGGAGCACATGGTGTGTAAGCTCCACAAGTCTCTCTATGGTTTGAGACAGGCTTCTCGACAGTGGTTTCACAAGTTTTCCACCACCTTAATCCAGCATGGTTTTTCTCAATCTCACAGTGACTACTCTCTCTTCACCATGGGCAGAGGTGACACACTAGTCCTACTTCTCGTTTATGTTGATGACATAATCCTTGCAGGTCCTAATCCCTCCATTGTCCTTAAAGCTCAGCAACTATTACAACAGCTGTTTAAACTCAAAGTCCTTGGAGACTTGCGATATTTTCTTGGCTTGGAAATAGCTCATTCTGCACAAGGCATTTCTCTCTCACAGAGGAAATATGTGCTGCAATTATTGGAAGACACTGGTTTCTCTGCAACCAAACCTCTGCCACTTCCCATGGAACCCAAGTTAAAACTCAATCAAACTGATGGAGATCTCTTACCAGATCCTTCTTTGTATAGAAGGTTGATTGGTCGCCTCATGTACCTCACCATTTCTAGACCAGATATCAGTTACACTGTCAACAAGTTAAGCCAGTTCATGTCTAGTCCTCGCACTCCTCATCTGACTTCTGTTCATCACCTTCTTCAATATCTCAAGTCAAGTCCAGGTCAAGGCTTGTTCTTTCCTTCCACATCCTCTCTCAAAATCTCAGCCTTTGCTGATGCAGTTATTTTCTGGTTCAATATGATTGGTTGAAGTTGTTATTTACACGTCAGCTATAGGTCCTATATATTCTCTCTCTGATATGAGTTGTATTATTCCAATTCAGTTGAATATATTTTTACACTCTTCACATCTTCTTCATTGCTCTCCCACTAGTATCTCTGCTGTAATAGCTAATGGAGGGAGTGGAAATTGCTGATGCTTTAGGCAAAGTTGAAGTGGAGGAGGTGAAGTCAATCGCAAATTAACTGGAACAACAGGGTACTAAGCACAAATGCAAGTATTATTACTAAGTGTTGTGGGCTAGTGGTAACGGTGCTCACTCTCCTTGTTATAGGCTTGGGTTTTAGTGGTTCCAAAGGTGCTTGGAGTTACTAAAATTAAATATCACTTGCACAGTTAAGAAAGATGATATTTCCTTGTTGGCCTTATGGACTATACTCCTTTAAGGTTATAGAATTAGTAATATTACTAGATTACAAAGCATCCATTGCTTCGAGTTCAAATTTCATCTTCTTCCATACTTCACAAGCAGCAGCTAATTCAAGACTCCATTTGTTAGCCTTGCGGATAATTTCATTACCCTCAAGATCATGTCCTTCATTACAAGCTTGTACACATGCTTCTAGCGCTACTCAATTAGCGCTTCCATTAGTTGTGGGGATTGGTAATCTTCATTAGCCATATACAGTTATACACATTAAATATCAATCTATGTACTATGCTAATATTACTAGAAAGTAATTTTCTTGCTAAAATATCATTAGTCCTCTAGTTATTTTTTGTATATGTTGTGCGTTGCTTTTGTTCATGCCCACATATTATTCTATTATTTATCTTCTTTCTATTGGGTCATACTAATGGTCTACTATTCAGAAAAGTCATACTTCTATGAAGTGTCATTCTCAATCAAAACGTTGCTTTCTCTTTTAGCTTATTTACAAGTTGTAGGTAGGACGAAAATGTTTTGTACCCTTGTGACAACTAACTTGATTTGACTTAAGAGTCATTAGGCAATTTTTAATTTTTTTTTTTTTTTTAAAAGGAAAGGAACATGTGATATGAGAAATAGGATAAATTATTTTGAATAACTTTATGGAAGTAAATATGTAATTTTTTGATTGACTTCAAGAATTTCTTTAAAATGTTTTGTCATATAAATAATTTTTTTCATTTTTCACACATAATTTTATTTATTATCTTACAAGAAGCAACTTCCAAAAATAAACTAGTTGTAATTAACAACAGTATTTTAGGTAGATTTTATTTTCAGAGAACATAATTCTTCTTGGCAACAAAAGGATGAAATCACAATTAGTTAGCATTAACAAGGGAAGTAACAAGGCAAATTAGTGCTTGAAACTCTAAGACCCTCACATTTTTTAGATCCCATGGAGCTTTTATCATGATGCATAAATTATAATATCAAATGTGTTCTTTGATGCTACTTGATGCCATGGTCAAGCGCTTTAGGCTTACGGTGTCTTTTCCATGGAGATCTATGAGCATTTTGTCTAAATGGATTTCTTTATCCTTTTAGGAGTGGTATATTGTAAAATCTTGGAATAAAAAACACATGGGTGTGTATATATGTATGTACAAGTACAACTTAACCAATCAAAAAATATCGTAAATAAATAACATTCTAGGGAGGTTAATTCTACCTCTTGCTCCTTACTTTTGAATTCTCTTATGTATAGATGCATTGGGATAGAAGAGTTGTGAGACTGCATCCATCACAAAATAAATCATCTCATCCACATGTAAAAACTTTACTTTGTATTGACTAGTTTGCTATCATTCCTTTGAATTTGAAGTGCTGCACAGGAATGTTACAGCCAAAGCTGTTGTGTTTTTTATAGCTATAGACAAAACCCGGAATCAAATTGCTTCGGCTAATGATGACATGTGTTGCAGGTTGAAATTTTATTGAAAAAATATAACCATCGGCAAAGATAGACGAGGAAGAAATCAGAAACTTGCCAACATGCAGATAAGTTTTCAATGGGAGAGCATTCATTGGTGAAAAGGTTTTGTTGGCAATTTTGTAAACCCAGATGGGACAGCTATGTATTGGCATTCCGTTAGCTAATGGAGGGAGTGGAAACTGCTGATGCTTTAGGCAAAGTTGAAGTGGAGGAGGTGAAGTCAATGGCAAATTAACTGGAACAACAGAGGTGCTCACTCTCCTTGTTATAGGCTTGGGTTTTAGTGGTTCCAAAAGTGCTTGGAGTTACTAAAATTAAATATCACTTGCACAGTTAAGAAAGGTGTTATTTCTTTGTTGGGCTCATGGATTATACTTCTTTACAGATATAGAATTAGTAATTACTAGATTACAAAGCATCCATTGCTTCGAGTTCAAATTTCATCTTCTTCCATACTTCACAAGCAGCAGCTAATTCAAGACTCCATTTGTTAGCCTTGGGGATAATTTCATTGCCCTCGCGAACAAGATCATGTCCTTCATTACAAGCATGTACACATGCTTCTAGCGCTACTCAATTAGCTACAACACCGGGTGCATTTCCCCAAGGGTACCCTAAAGTTCCTCCACCGAAGACACGACATAGTCATGTTGATGTGCACATTCCAATATATATAGTGATTTCATTAGTTGGTAAATGGATAAACTATTTTATGATGATATAAAGTGACATGGCATCACATATAATTTTTATTGTTGTTGCTTTTAGATTTTGTAGGTATTTTTATTAAGGCCCAAAATGTTCTTGGCTCACCAAGACTCAAATACCTTAATTACTAACATACCCTTTAAACATTTTCTTCTTCCTATAAATACTCTATTCTAACATGTATAAGAATTTTTCACTCTCTCTTCAATTATTGCTACTCTTAGCTCGGACCGCCCTAACTTGACTTTTGGAGTTCAGATATCTCCACCCAACCCATAGTTAAACTGTATTTACTGTGTAGATTAGACCTCTAGCCTATACCCGACCTAAAGTTCCTTCACCCAACCTAACCTTGTAGCCCATCTCACTCTTGGAACCAAAAAACTCCCAAACAGAGCCTAAGTAAATTTTGCGCACATTGGCTAAAGTTAAAAGGGTATAATTTATTTAAAAAAGAAGAATGTATGTTCCGTAAATTAAACATTTTTTAAAAAAGCATATATGAAACAGACAATTTTGTTAATTACTATATTAGTTTTCTCATTGATGGCCAAAGTAGAGACTGGAAAACTCATTAATTATATAAAGAGATCACGTTAGCAAATCTCATATGGGTTATATTAGAACAGTTCTTACATGACCAATTTTGTTTACACTTTAGAATATGAAAAAAAAAATTATTACATAGGAGCTCAATGCATTGAGAAAGAAGAGAGAAGAAGTACATAATATAAATAGAACCCTTGACATCAAATAATGTGGTTCCTAATTTCCTATGACCAGAATAAATGTGAAATTTAACATCAGCGATCAATTGGTTCAATGAATGATTACAATACTCAACATTTTAAACTTGAAAAAATTGAGTGGTCTTTTTTATTTGGTTTAAAAAAATTGACTACATTTTAATTCGTACCACTTTAGTACAAGTTCTTAATCACATTCCAAATCTAAAGTTGGAACAAAGTTTCCTCTCAATTTTTTTTTTTTTTGGTAGGCAGAAGGTTCCATTTTATTGCTTCACAAAACATGCGTTCCAATACACTCAACCAACTTTTAGTTTGCAAATTGAAAATCAAACATAGATCACACATGCACTTATTTATACTACTTCCCAGCAATAAAGTTGGCACATACGAAATTAACACCAATAAATTTTACTAGACTTCAGTAAAGTTTTAATATGACAATTTAGATTGTGCAGACCAATTCATATTAATATGCAATTATCATTATTTTAATTTGAACAATTCGTGTCTTTTTAAAAGTAATTTAATTTTATGAGAGTAGCACGTAACGTTGATCGAGAAGTAAACTATCTTAATTTTTGTTTAAGAAAATTATTATTTAGTTCTTCAAGTTGATAAAAAAAAAATCATTTGATTTTAAATATGAAAGAATTTCAATTTGGTTTCTTTCATATCATACGAAATGTCTAAAATATCTCTTAGTGCTATGTGATTATTTTATTAATGTATGTAGTTATCATTTGGTGCTATGTGATTATTTTGTTAACATATATAGTTATTTTTTAGTGTTATGTGATTATTTTATTTATAGATATAGTTATCATGTTTAAAAATAAACAGAATATCACATCTATAAAACCAACAAATAATTTAAATATTTCATACTATATAAAAGAAATTAAATTAAAATTTTTCTATATTTCAAACTAAATAATCTTTCCTACCAAGAACTAAACAATATTTTTTTCTTTTGTTTTCTAGGTTCAATTAACAATTTCGTTCCTAAACCTACTACTTGTTTGTGGTTGTTAAAATGCAACTTATCATTGAAGTACTCATCCCGATGGCCAAAAGGTTCTTTAAATACAAAGAAGATATGAGCACCAGTCGTTTATTCAACATGATCTAGAAATCATTACAAAGGGGATAAGGTAAAGAAAAAGAGAATTGGAAAAAGCATGACCCCACTAATTGTATTCTTTTTAGGGGTCATTAATGCTATAAAGTATTCAAAATGTACATACTTTACAAAGCCATTGCAACTTTCTTTTCTTTGAATATTGCTGTTATGTATCACCCAAGACAACCCGCAGCAGCACCTCAAACTTTTGAGAGAAGGGAGAGATAATGGCATATGCAAAAGGATTGGCATGGAGACAAAGTTTCCACACCTTCTGCTTTTGCAGTCTTTAGGAAAGAGAACAAAAACCCAAAAAAAAAGATAATGGAATATGCAAAAGGATTGGCATGGAGACAAAGTTTCCACACCTTCTGCTTTTGCAGTCTTTAGGAAAGAGAACAAAAACCCAAAAAAAAAGAAAAGAAAAAAAAAAAGAGAGAATGCTAAAACGGCTGTTTTATATAATGTTTCCTATCCTCGCCATCAAAAGTATTGCTAATGTTACCTTTCATAGGAAATTTCAGGGCAAAATTAACCTTTGATTTTAATATTATTATAAAAAATTTAATAATTTGTGAATTAAATGTTTAAATAGTTGATAAAAAATTTTATTTTGTCAATGGAAAGTCATTTTCTTGTGAGAAGAACCTGCTTTGTGTGGAGAAGCACTTTAAGAACTTTCTATTTTGTCAATGGAAGACTTCGAACACAAAATCCTCTTCTTGTGAGGAGAGCTGTGGGGTGAGCCATTTTTTTTTATCTAAGGGTCTACTAGTAAAACATCCACAACTGTAGCTTTGTGTGGAGAGCACTTTGAGAACATCTTATTTTATCAATAAGATACCTTAAACACAAGACTCTCTTCTTGAAATAAGAGCCTTGTAATCAATTGTTCTATAAGTCCAGTTAGCTTTTTGACACCCTTTTAGTTGCTCTATTTATAATTTTACTAGGTATTAACTATTTTGATACACACTGTGTAACTTGATCTTTTAAATTGTTTATAAATGATATCAAAATAAAAAATTAGTTCCCTCAACTCCTTCAATAATAATAATAAATCCAATAAAAGTAGGGTAACAAACTAACAATCCCCTAAAAAAGTGGGGTTAACGTTTAGTGGGGTAAAATAGTAATAACCGTTTTATATATAGAGGGCCACCATCTTCTTTTTGAACTCTCTCCTTTCTATTGTAAGTGATTTTTTTTGGCATGAAAGTAAGGGATTTCTGGGATCTGAAACTCCCAATAATCAGTCTATAATTGAAGCATCTGTTTGAGTTTGAGACAACTCATAGCATCACCTGTGCAGTGACCTTGGATCCTTCAACTAGGGACAAAGATGGATCCATAAAAGAAAATAATTATTGCTGTGAAAGAGTGGTACTGTAGTCTGTGGTGTAGGGATGGCCCGTGATCTAAAGGTAACAAGGACATTCGAGATGACCAGTCAAAAAGGGAAGCTGCCATCAAAGTTAACGAGAATGTGTGCAAAAAGATACTGATGCGCTCTAATGCTGCTAACCAAGATGTTTTGGTCGTTATTTCTAGTTTCCTTTGGTGAGAAGAAAAAAGTATGTTTTGGTTAAGGGTGGTACTAACCTACTCCCAACTAAGGGATGATTATTGATATGATTTATTTGATTTCTTTACACATTTTTTTGTTGTTGTTTTAACTGGAAGGCATATTCTCAGTCTAATTTTTGCGCATTGAGAATAAGTTTTTTCCTAAACGATCTTAAGGACAGAGTCTCGTATCAAGCTGATGCATGTTATACAATTTAAATTACACTCATTAAATCTTTTTGGTTTTCTTTCTTTATTTTTTTCCCCCTCTATCAAGCAATAAATAGCAAGTGAAAATCATCATTTATCCTCTTCTTCTCTTTATAGGCTGTAATTTTTGTTCTTCTTTCCTCGTTCCCAAAAAAAAACACAAATAAGTAAATAAATAAAACTTTTATGAACAATATTAAATTAAGAATTTAATTCATTTACAAATAATTTATATATAATATTTCAGGATGTGTAAATATTAACACTTTTAATAAGATTTACAAATTGTTTCTTTTTAAATAAAATCATTTCATTAGATTCTATCCCATCCAACGTGATTCTCTCCCCTCTTTTCATGAGAGAACTCCTTTCCATTCTTCTTACGCTTTTTTACATCATAGACAACATGGATGTACCAAAAATAGTATACCATCACTATCATCTAATAGAAGATGAAGATGAAAGAACTTAATTCTATAATGTAAGACGAAGATGAGAAAAACTTATACATGTCACATGCCGCCATCATCCTTTCAAATCTTTGACAATATGATTATGGAGAGAAATTTGTTTTCACCTGTCAAAGAAAGATGTTAGGTTTTGTCATTTGCAACATTTTTGGAAAATGAATTTTAGTTAAATACTTGTGTGACAATTAAAGTAGTATTATCAATTTTATATTCAACCCATTTAAAATTAGGGCTTAGCTAATTTAAAACTAATTTTGAGTTTCAATTTTGAGGGCTTTTTATAATTTGGGCAAACCACTCTCAGGTTGTTAGTGCCATTCTCTCACCTTTTTTTTTTATAATTATTTTATAATTTTTATTTATTTGTGAATTTTTCTATTTTAAATTAATATGTAATTCTAAGGGTATGTTTGGGAGTTCTTTTGGAGGAGAAAGGAGAGGAGAGGAGAGGAGAGGAATGAGAGAGTCCAATCCCTTGTTTGGGAGTTTTAAGTTTGAAAGGGGAAGGAGACCAAGGGTTAAACTTTGACCCTTACACTCCTTTTTTCATTCACAAATTTCAACCCCCCAAATTGGGGGGTTTTGAGGGGTAGAGAATTAATTTACTAATTTACCCATACTGTCTGCCACCATTGAATTGTTGGATAAGAAAAGAAAGCAAAAAAGTTGAAGTTTTATGTTTAAATTGTAATTCTTTTATATTTCTAATTAAAAATTTTAATTATATCCATCTAATGAAAAAATTATAAATAATCCCTTTTATCATCACTCTAATTTAATTAATTGCAACCCATAAAGCAATAGAATTTGCATAATTTTTCAGATGCACAGTTTATTTTCTTTTTGAAAATATATAGTATATTAATTTTTTTATGACTCATTAGAAGCAATAAGTGTATATTATATATTAATAATTTAATATTTATGAAATTTTACTTTTTTATGAAAATGTACTTAATTAGAGTATGAATTCGGTTATTGTCAATTTTTATTTTTTAATAAATAAATAATAATTACATTTATAATTAAAAAATTGAATTAGAAAAAAAGAGTGAAAAGATAATAAAGGGTAAACTAGTAAAAATATTTTACAATAAGACATTTCTTTCCCTTTCCTTTCCTTCCTCATTTTAATCATCCAAACAAATGAGAGGAAAACTCCTCCTTTTTCTTTCCCTTCCTTTCCCTCCCTTTCCTCTCATCTCCTCTCATCTCCCCTCCAAAAAACTCCCAAACAGAGCCTAAAAGGTCAGCCATTTTATAGTTAGGATCCATAGAGCCAGCTAGGACCAACCAAATTCAGTCAGTTTAAAATTTGAGCTTTTCGGCCTAAGGGTCGTGTGAGCTCGTTTTGACAATCCTACAATTAAGAACGCAATTATATGTTTAAAGATTCTCATAAACTAATTCACACTCATAACAAAAAGGGCTAATTTCATTCACAAGACAAAAGAACATCAACAATGAGAATTGGTGACTCACCAACCCAATTAGGCAATGAGAGTTGGTGACTCACCAACCCAACTAGCATTGTTAATTTTCAGTTCAATCTGTTTAAAATTAGAACTTGACCCATATAATTTTGTGTTAAGGCTTAAATTTAGAAGTCCATTTAAAATGGGGCTTTTTAGTGCCCGACCTATTTAATAATAGGGCTGGCCCGCTTTTATTTTTCTTTTGTTTATTCATTTATTTTCTCTTTTTTAATTATTTTTAATTAATTTATCTTTATCTTTTNTTTCTTATTTTTTTTAATTTTAAAAATAATATTTAATTCAAAAAATAGTAGTCCATTTATATATAAGGCTTTTATAGGATCATGTTTGGGCCTCAAAAATTAGGCCTAAATTGGGCCCAAGCCGTTTGACAATACCAAACCATAACTAACTGAAGAGATTATAGATTTTCAAACGTAACCAAACTTTAAGCTACTTGATTAGCCTCCCTTGGAACCCAAATAAAAGAGAAAGCATAAGACAGATTGCATAGCTCATGACTATCTTGAAAGATCAGACCAAGAGTTGTGAGCTTACTAGACCTCTTCGAGAGAGGGGGTTGAATCACTCCCAACGCATCCCCTTCAATACAAATAGACAGTATGCCCCATGCTAGAGCATTCGTAACCCTTCAGCAGACGAAATGCCCTTTATTGGCATAACCCAAGCTACAAAAAAATTTTCCTTGGCTGTCCCTTACAACTCCACCTACGCCAACCTCTCCATTTCAGCTAAGAGCAACATCAAAATTCAGCTTATAGAACAGATGGGTAGGCCTTTCCCACTTATGAACAGATGCCTCACCGCGCAGGCTACGACAAGGAAAAAGTGCAGAAACCTCATCCCAAAGACTCATAGCAAAGCTCCAAATATTAGCCAAAGGACTTGCAGATTTGCCCAGTCTAAGGGCATTCCATCGCTGCCAAATATTATAGCAGGCAAAAACTAGCAAAGACAGTTGCTTATCATCCCATCCCAAATATTTAGCAGAGAACCAAGAAAGGAACGTTGTATTATCATCAGACCCATTAAGAGCAACGAAACCTTGTTATTCCCATAGTCTCCCAATAGAGCTAAAGTAAAACAATGCATGCATAGTAGTTTCTATGCCTTGTTGGCAACAGCAGCATAAATTAAGTATGTCCATACCTCGACAAACAAGAGCAGATGTAGAGGGAAAAATCTCTTTACAGCACCTCCGTAGAAAGTACTTGTGTTTGTTCGGGATTGAAGCTTGGATTGAAGCTTTCCAGACCTTGCTCCACACTCTCCTTTCTGCTGTCATATGGGGGTCATCTATGTCTTTCACACACCCTTCACTGCTAGAAATTCAGAGCATACCTTCTCGTGACCCAACAATCCACAATAATAGCAGAACTGGGGAAGTTGCTTGTACTTGAAGTCAACCCAGAACATACCATCCTCTTTACCTCCAAGTTTCATGCAAGGTTTTAAGGGATTAGAGACCTTCAACCAGGCCAGCTCCTTCATCACTGTCCCTCCTTTGACATAATTAAAGGTCAATCCAAAAGAATGACCTCCTTTGACATAATTATAGGTCAATCCAAAATGAACATAAACACAATATCACTCATCAATACCTGCTAGCTTAAGGGGACTGATGTTGTGATCACAGATTGAATTAAAAGTTTTATCATCATTAAATTCATTTCCTAACTGACTAAAAACATTTACATCTCAATTCACTCTTTATGGAGGTGTTTGGTATGCTATGTTCCTTAATTCCCCTGTAATCTTGAATTGGGGTATAAAATATAAGGGAATTATTAGATCAAGGCCTATTTAAGATTCTCTTGTTTGATATTACAATTGAAAATGCATTTCAGCCCTTTAGTGACATTAGATTACAGGAGGTAAGATTAGATTCACTAGCTTGTAAGGGAATTGAATTACAAGGTCTAATCTTGTATAACTATATTGCAACCTATAATATAATACCAGAATACGAAGCTATAATTCAACTTTGTAATCTAAAAATTCATGAATTCTAAGATTACTAAGTGAAAATTATGGCACACCAAATGCCTCCTATAGCTTTAGCACCAACCAAGTCTTAAATTAGGTGGTTGCAATATGCTTCTAGCAAATAAACATAGATCATAAAGTGATCATCTCCAAGTTTTTCTTGCAGTCCGTGAAGAGTTCAGCTAACTTTTTCTAACATTCAAAATGTTATCTATAGTGTGCTTGGAATTTGGAAATACGGTGAGACACAACGTTGCCCGCATAAGCTCCAATTAGGAGCCTCCCCTTTTAGGAGGTATTTGGTATGTGTAATTTTTACTTCGTAATTTCAAATTCTGTAAGTGTAATCTTAGACTATGGAGCTTAATTACAGCGTTTGGTATACTAATATTAGAATTAGATTACATATTGTAATTCTAAATTATACCTTGTAATTCAATACCACCCAAGGGTTGTCATTCAACCCTTCAACAAAAGCTAGACAATCTACAATTACACCATGCAATCCAATGCCACCCAACAAGGAAATATAAGATCACACCACAGAATTCACCCTCAGTTGTCATGACTTAACAAAAGAATCCTAGATATCCCTTAATCTAGTTTCCTTGTATTTTATATTCCTAATTCAAGATTAGGCTATACTAAAAACCTCTTTGGTGTTGTGAATGTTGAGGAACAGCATTACCAAACATGGTATTAGTAAATACGGGTTACCTAATCCTCTTTTCTTCTCACTCATCTCAAATAATGCCGTTTTAAATCCCAAACCCCACCTCCTCCCCAACAAAGAAGAAGGAGAAAAAAATAGAAGGAATGAATATTTTTACGATCCTGAATCAATTACATATTATTTATATGCTGAGAGTCTCACAATTCACTTACTCTCATCCACCCAAGAGAAAGATAGAATAAAGAACTGAAGCAGAGTGTATATTTGATCTCCAGAATGAAATATGGACTATGGTAACCATAATCAATTAAAAGTATTATTGAAGAAATCTTACAATCCGAAAATTATAAGTCCAGTTCTTACCTACAGATGGGCACGTAGTTTTCTTGCAGCAAAGTGAATTCAAGATAAACACTAATCTTTATCACCACAAATTACATATGCAATATGTACAAGCACACTGAATTAATCTCTACTGTGTAGCCAAAGAAGCCCTAGCCAAAGATACATTATTTCTTATTAATATAGTTCTAAGAATTATAAATACTACAAAGATTTTGACCATAAACAGATCCTTATCTGGGTGCGAGTTCGTGAAAATTCCACATAAAATCTAGCATTCCAGCATTCACCCAAACCACAAGAATGAATAACTAGATAATATGTGGCTTGCTGGCATTCCCAAGCAAGAAACAAATATCAAGTCTTAGAGTGGTCCATGTATAAAAAGTTCATAATATTTTCTCTCAAGTCTATTGTTCTTTACTTGGTTGGATCCTTCCCAAACCTCATCAGAGCATGTGTTGCCAGCATTGCACCCCTACGAGTGATTTCTGCAGCTCGGCCAAGCAGTGGCAGCTGAACTGTTTCTCTATTCCAAATTGGTTTGTTGTCCCACCTATTTGATGTAAAACTTAGTCATACAGGAGGGATCACTATTATTTACATTCTCTAAATAATTGAAGAAAGATTTGAGCCATAGATATTGCTACTGTTCACATTGCACGGAAACAACCAACAATATATCCACTTTAATTTCTAGGGCCCAAGTATTATATAACTTATAGTTTCTTCTAGATGGCATTCAAATTAGCTAAATAAAAATTATGATGACATCCCAACTTAATATGGACTTAAAAAGGTTGTATCTAACAGAACTTATCTTACTGATGACAGGAAATATGATGGTACTGCTATGAATAAATTACAGTTAATTAGTGGTGTTTCCTTCAAGCACCTAAATCCAATCATTTGAACATAGAGATCTATTATTTCCTGCAAAACAAGCAAGCCACAAGACTTTCGATGTACCCCAAAATCTTGCAAGTTTTCAAACATCCTATAAATTACATTAGGGTGTAAAAACCACCCTTGAACCCTTGCTTAACATGGCCAAAAAAAAATAAAAACCTTGCTTAACAGTCTAAATTCAAGTGGTTCTAGTTGACCAATCAGTTTACAGTTCAACCCTGCCCCCACTATTGTTATAATACAGAATTCATATATAGTGTATAAGCATGGATTTGGCGTCATATGATTCTAGCACTTGTGATGCACTTATGATATCTCTGCATGGGGATGTTGTCTTTTAATTGCTATAAGGAATCTAATTGCAAATTTCAATTTCCTGTTTGTTTCTTGGTGTGATAGATCAATTTTCTTTTGTCTTCAGCTACATTGGGGATTTTAAAGCAAAGAATGTTATATGTACAAAATATTATACACATGACTTGTTATTAAATAGTGTGTTAATCAATTATTGTGGATATATATCGCATTGACCTTAAAATGAGGCATATCTTATATCCTCAGCATGCCAGTTACAATGCCTCTCCCAATCATTGTTGAGCCATCGCTCAATAGATTAAACTTACAGGTCAAATGACTCTTTGACTGAATACCAAAACCTTGACCAATTGCTTCACAATTTGATGATCCTTGCCATATCCACACTTACAAGTAATTTCAGTACAAAATAATGCTGAGTTTCAACACAAGGTGGTGTGAGCTCATAATCTATGTTCTGAGCCCAATCAGCCTTTTGCATTGGTGTATTTGACATATTTAGAGGAAAAAACACATTATCGAGAGTTGTTTAAGTGTTTAAACAATTACTTTGTGTGGTTAGGGTATGCTATAGATGAACAAGGAAAGATTACAAAGCTTGTACTTGTCTCATGGGAAGGTTGATGGTGATGCAGGTAAGCAGATAATTCATAGTCTCACAGCCTATTCTGGACTAGCTGTAAAATAGATATTTACATCTTTGATGTTCTTGTATAACAGGTAACAAAATTCTTAGAGGTACTGCTTATTGATGTCTAGACCCTACCAAACTAGTTTCTGCAAAGGAATTGGCAGAATTCGATGATAAAAAATTCAAGGATAGTTTTACTTCTAGGAAATTTTTCAAAATTGTGATCCAAATTTATGGATTCAATTCCTGTATGAGGAACCTTGGACACATCATGTGAACACCACACATAGTCAACATAATAATAACTGAATAGAGAAATGGTATTAAGATCCCCTTACTGTCTTCGCAAGAGGAGGTTCACTAGCATCTCTTGAAGAAGGGGACAGACAAAAAGATGATAAAATGACTCAACTTAAAAATTTAAATGAGATGCAATGCAATTCAGTTAAGTTCATCGTATATACTTCAAAGTAAAGTGAGTTTGTAAGTGTCCATCAACTTGAAATCCAACTGTTTAGGTTTCTCTTTCAAAATACACGTTCAGGTTTTAATCTCACTTAAGAGGCTGTTTGGATAAGTTTCAAAGTCACTATATCCTATATTCTTCTCCCTTAGTTGCAACCTCCAAACCTGTCTTTATTCTTAGTTATGTACTGAAAGTGACGTATGCAAGGAGATAATCTGCTTTTCTTTCTTTCCATTCCAAATGATAAGCCTTTTTTCTTTCCTTGTGCATAATCACACTGTCCATCAAACTTTTTTTTTGCTTCATTTATTTAAGGGAAACAAGACAAAATCATATTTGGTTTACAACATCACAAGTCATGTCACTAATGTAAATTCACCATGGCCATTCCAGAAATAATAAGTTCAAGTGGAAAACAAATGCACTTCTCTTGGCTGACAAACTTGAGTGGGAATTATTTTAACTAAGTTTCCATCAGAAGACAGATCATATCTGAAAAAAAATTTCTTTTCTTCTTTAATCAGTCAATCTGTACTAAGGCTATTATATATGCCTTGCATCAAAATGAAGAGGCCCTCAAATTAAATGTTCACATAATTTGTAATTACACTT
This sequence comes from Cercis canadensis, assembly GCA_003255065.1. NCBI lineage: Eukaryota > Viridiplantae > Streptophyta > Magnoliopsida > Fabales > Fabaceae > Cercis > Cercis canadensis. The sequence continues at coordinate 61,011 of QAOA01008697.1, forward strand.
CACAATAAATTAATCTTGTTCTAAGCATTTACCTCTGACTCAATAATTTGATACAAAAGTTTGGCTTTTATAATCTGACAACCTCTAATTCAGCATAAATTCTAGTTAAACCTGCCAGTCACCAGTTTCTCATATCAAATAACACGTCCTCTCATGCATGTGGACATGCAAGCTCTCATGCAAGCTCAAATACATACAGGCACAAACTAGTATCGAGATGTTATTAGTGACTAACTGAATGAATGTCAGAGTAAACATCTTATTTAACAATTACTAAATGCCCATTATATGTCCTCTTCAGTGGCAAAAATATCATATATATAGACATACATATATATATATATATATACATCAATTAAATGCCTATCATATTCAACCCCCGCAGACCAATCAAGAAAACAACAGGGACCTAAAATGTCAAATCAAGTAAAAAGAGAAAGAAAGCAAACAGAAAACAGCAAGTATTTAGGAGCTTAGTACATACCAATCCTCATGGCGAACAACTTTCCCCTCCTCAACATACAATGTGATAAGTGATTTCATATCTATGTCCTTTCCCATGAATTTGTAGTATTGTTTATTGTCTATTAATATCTGTATGCAATATCCATGAAATAGGTCTTCAGTAAGAATTCAAGCTAGCACTTATATTAAGGAAAATAACTAAAAAGGTGAACAAGGAAGAGCTACAAACTACAATGTGTGACAGGAAATTACCAACCTCCCGTTTTCCTGGTGAAATCTCATTTTCTTGAACACTGTATTCCACAATTCTTGACTCACTAAATACCTAAATGCAGGCAATAATAAGTTCATAAAACATCACCCAAAATCAGAAGAGAGAAGACATGGACCAGGCAAGATAAGTTCATCAAATGTTATTAGTCACTGAAACTAAAATAAATATATCTCTCACAGGCTAACTGCTATCAACCAAAACTGACTGCTAATCTTTGAATACATTATTATAGTCTACAGAAGAACAGCAAGTAAGAGAGATCCTTCATTTTTAAATTACTACTCTCAATATGCTTGGTGCTCCCTGAGCCTTACATATGCTCGGGATTCATCACTGTAACTTCAAATTATAGTGACACATACTTCTGTAGAGCAAAATAAATAAGTATATAATAAACAAAACTCAGACATACTTGCAAGCAGCAGGTATTCTGTTAAGCAGCAACATAAACTGCTCTTTTGGATTGCAAATATCAACATCAGGGGAACCTTTTCTCATTAACAAAAGCATGTGTATAATCTTAAATGCACTCTAAGAATAGCTAATAAATGCCACAGGTATATAAAAATGAACCGAAACGATAATATCTGTTCACATCTTGAACAAAAGGTTTTTCTCTTTGAGTGACATGGATCGAAAATTTTCTACTTTAGGCAATCACTAATATTTAGATATGATTACTTCCAATAATTTGCAACCACATATTCACTGGGGCAGGATTCTTTCCCAAAAAATAGTAACTTCCCATGTTGTTTGAAGCAAAGTGTAGAGACAAGAGAAAAAAAACAATGATCAGCATGAGGCTAATAAAACCTTTGAAATAGAATAGAATGCTGACTTGATCTGCTTCACCCTGCAGTATCAAATGTATAATTACATAAGACAAACAATGCATATCTTTTAGCAGTTTCAATTGCCTTATTTTATAGATGAACAAAATAATGTAACCTCACATTATAAACCCCCCCCCCCCCCCCCCCCCNCAAACCAAAAAAAAAAAGAAAAAAGAATCAGTGCAAAAGTGCTATCTGCAATTGCCCACAGATCTTTGTGGAGGGATTTCATATTGATGCTCATTGCACAACAGAACTCCTCATTTTGATCAAAGGGTGGGCTTAGGAAATGTATATTAAACTAATGCTACCTTATCAACGTAAATGTTCAACTATAATTGCACCAAACAGGCATCACTTTATCAAAACAACCATGCATGTTTCAGTATAGCAAAAATCATTTCGCTTAAATTTCCAAACACCAGTATCCAGGAACATAGACTACACACTAACATCTTTCTTTTTTTCTGACAAAAAAAATACTAAAAGAATTAATGTGGATTACTCAATGATCAAGCTTCTAGAAGCATGAATACAACCAACTCCAGAAGTTACTTTTTCAACTGAAACAAATAGAACAATGATGCAGGAGCAATTACCATTGAGAAAGCAGAAATTTGGGTTTAGTTTTAATCTTGGGATTCATTGTAAATTTCAGTTTTTTAGGGGTGTTTATATGTACTTTCACAATATTTTAGTTATTTTCGCAGATTTCTGGTCATGGTTTGTATTTAAGGTCAGGTTTATGTTATTTAGGGTTTTAGAGTCTTATTTTAAGGCAAGTTGTCCTTATGGACTTAGAAGTAGTAAGAGGTGTCAATCCTTACAGAATTAGGATTCCTAATCCTAATACTTGTAGGTTAAGTTAGCTGGTCTATTTAAGCCTATGTACGCTTCTATCAAGACAGATTATGAGGTCATGAGTTTTATGAAATTTTATCCATTGTAGAATTTCTTCTACATTTCCTAGTTGCTTAACCGGATGCCAGCCCTTGTTTGGCTGAAGAACCAGCCACCTTGGCTGCGTTTTTAGATCTCTTTGCCCATTATTTTCCTCTTATTATCTCTAGAACCTAGTACATCTATTCTAGGGTTTCTTGCCCTGCATCAAACAACAACTTCCAAATAGATGATAGCAAGGAAAATGTCTAATGTGTTATATGAATGTTTAAGTACCCGTCCAATAAGACCATCCATTTAGAGTGTTATTTTGGCATTTAACAAAACTATTTTAGGAAAAAATAAAAAAATAAAAAAATAGAGTACCCATGCGCACACATAAGTGGATCCTCAAAGGAAGCATTTGGGGCATAGATTTCGAAGTCATGTGGCGTTACAGAAGATCCATACCTGAAATACCACATAATATTTTGAACAATGAGAATACAGCAGCAATTGAGACGTTTGGATGGTTATACATAGGGAAAAATCCTAACAGAATGTCTCATATGTAAGGAAACTGGGCTAGAAATTAAATATCATAAATATGGAACAATTTAAAATAACGGAATTAAACTGAAAATATTTAGCATATTTTAAGATTATTGAAAAGCCCTTAGTTGTTCTAAGAACCCAGGTTTTTAAGTGATCAGCATGTATGTATATCCTAATGTATCATTAGGTATTATAAAGACAACAGCTTATGTTAAAGCTTCTGGCATGCAGACACTGCATTAGCTTAGTTCCTAAAATTTCCTCACTGGTTTTGCCTTGCTCCAAATGCAGACCTAACTAGTGTGGAGAAAACTAAGTCTGTAGAATTTCTGTATTGGCTTCCTTACGTAAATGGTGTAAGGCAAAACCGAAAAACCGGCTAAACCGACCGAACCGAACCAGACCGGGGGCAAACCGAGTCAAACCGAAAGAGTTGGTCCAATTTTTGGTTTGATTTTCTAAAAAACCAAGAGGGCCGGTTCGGTTTTCGGTTTCAGTGAAAAAAAAACCAAGCTTAAACCGAACCGAACCAAATATAGCAAAACCACGTCGTTCCAAAAATACTAGACCTTCGACATTTCATTCGTCTCTTGACAGGGTGGGGAGATCTATAACTCTAGAACACAGATCAGAAGGAAGCCATCGAATTCAAAACACAGCAAAGCCAGTTACCAATTGCCATGGATTCAGTGGCTCGAAGAAATAGAGGAGGCCTTTTCGAAGGTCTTTACAAAGTGATTATGCGCCGCAACTCCGTCTATGTCACCTTCGTCATCGCTGGTGCTTTCCTTGGAGGCTCCAAGTGCTTCAATTTTCTCTTCAACTGGTTGTTTTCCGTTTCGCCTTCACTTTCAATTTCGCTATTCCCTGTCTTCTCCGATAAACCCACTGCTTGCTTAAAGAGAACATGCAACGGCGTCTGGTTTCCCCTTCTCTATGGGTTTGATTCCGACGGGTCTTCGATTTAGGGTGAAGATGTAATGGTTCTGTGAATAATTTCTGAAGAGAGCCATGGCTTAATTGGATGGAATTTCTGCAATCGAGGGCTTAGGGGTTTGGAGCAATGAAACCCCAATTTCTGCGAAATCCTCCTGCGAAGATCTCCATTATGAAACCCCAACTTTCTTGGGTACCCACATATCAGGACCCACAAGTATTCGGATAAAACTGGGCGCTTGAGAAATCTGGGTCTTTACTTTTTCCAAATGCCACCACAAGTATTCGGATGAAACATGGCCATTATGCACGATGTTGGCGTGTAGATTTGAAGCCATTCAATTGCAAAGTGATAATAATAGCTCTCCTACCCCAAAGCTTTATTCTTTTTGTCAAAAGTTCAAAACTTTGATCTTCGCCCAAGAGCCAAATAGGTAACTTCAACATTGCTGCTTACCCATTTCAACACTTTCTCCTTCAGTGTATTTTTTTACTTCATTCTAGCTTTCTGTTCTGTGAAATTGCCATAATGGGGTTGCCCTTGTATTGATTTGATTTGGATTATGCTGCTTAAACGTGGGTGGTGATGAAAATTATATTTTGATGTTTCTGTTCTTCTGTTTTATAAAATTTATTCTGGGTTTGATTATGGCTGCTGTTATAAAATATATAGATGTTAATTCCTGTGGGGCAAGTGGGGTTTGGTTGATTTTATAGATAGTTCTACCCAAAATAGCTTCTTAAATGTCTTCCTGTGTTCATTGAGCTGGAAATTTCATTCTGCAGATTCTGTTTCCTTATTTTCCATTAAATTATGGTTAAGAAAATGACTTGAAGCTGGGAAAATAAAATCAGCCATGACCATATTGTTGAGTTTTTCTAACCCCCCTCGTTTTCCTTTTATTTTCTCTATTTGATTTTGTGTCAACTTTTTGAATTTGGGAGACTTATCTTAAATTGATTATTGGAATAGATTCAGTTCCTGAACTAAATTTATTACTTCAATTCTGTATAATAATTTAAATTTGACAATTTTCTGAAGATGCACTTGTTTTCCAAGATTTAAATCTTGCATATATAACCTTTTGAGTTTCATGAATCCATATATTTATTTTTACTTTTTTTTCCAGCCCATTATGGTTAAAACCGGAAAACCGACCGAACCGAACCGAACTAGACCGGTTCGGTTTGGTTCGGTTCCACTCTCAAAAATTCAAAAAACCAGACCAAACCGAACCGAGTTTCTTCTGGTTGGTCTGGTCCCGGTTTGGGGTGAAAACCGGACCGATTACACCCCTAGTCAAAGACATAGAGGCCTCCAAATTCATGTCCTTTACCAATAATTTGTTTCGTCATAAGATCCTGAAAGAGACAATAATCAAGAAAGAATGAGACACTAAAATTCAAGGTACGGGTGAGTTTACCAAGGGAAATCAAATTAAATGAAAAATTAGGTAAACTCAACACGGATTGCAAGGAAATAGACAGGGTGAGGGTGACAGTGCCAGAACCAAGGACACTGGGTGTAGACCCATCGGCTATAGTCACATGAGATGAAGAAGCATGGGTATGGAAGGTGGAGAAAATGGTAGGATTACCTGTCATGTGGTCTAATGCACCAGAATCAATGACCCACTTGGATGACGAAGAAAGGAGACATGTAGGGGATTTACCTGTATCAGCAAAAACAGCAATAGGAGCAGGGGATTTCAGTGAGTCCTAGTACTGAGTGAACTGGGCAAAGTCATCAGCCGAGACCGTAATAGTCTTATCAGAATGTGCAGACCGCCCTCTTGGATTCTTGTTGAGAAGTTTCTTACAAGTGCGTTTTGTATGCCCCAACTCATGGCAGTAAAAACACTCGACTTCGCCCAACTACAGACTCCGATTTTTCATATTCCTATCACGATGATTCAACCCACCTCGAGAGCCACCTCAAGAACTACCACGAAAAACCCCACGACTAACAAGAGCACTGTTATTAGCAATGAGCTGAGAAATCTGAAGATTTTCTGTGCAAAGGACTCTAGCAAAAGTTTCTTGCAAAGATGAGGTTTCAGAGTCTGAGAGAAGTTGGAATTTAACAACCTCAAACTCTGGACGGAGACCTGTCAGGAAACTCATAACTGCCATTTTCTCCCTCTGAGCTTGTTGAACTTTGACATCAAGACTGAATGGGAGAAGCATATTAAGTTCTTCATAGGTTTTCTTGAACTCCATAAAATAAGCAGTAAGAGGCTTATCCTATTGCTCTCCCCGATAAAAGTTCTTACATACCTCGTAGATACGAGATATGTGTCCCTGTCCAGAATACAAGAAATCCAGATACTTCATTAACTCCTTCACAAACTCACAGTGATTGATCAAACCAAGTACCTCAATCTCGATCGAATTCCGAATCTGCAAGATTAATCTTGCATCATCCCGCAGCCAGGCTTTTCGGGTACCATCTGTAAGAGGATCAGAGGTGAGATGATCGTCCTTTTCAATGCTCCGTAAATACACCCGAACAGTTTTACTCCAGTCTAAATAGTTGGAGCCTTTGAGTTTGTGCTCAATGATTTTTGTCATCACCGGAACCACCTCAACCATGACTGTGGATTTATTTTCTGCCATGGATGAAGCAAGACACAAAGCAACCAAGCAAAACCACCCAAACAGCCAAAGCAATACAGAAACAGCAGACCACCCAAACAGCCAAAGCAATATACCCAAATAGCCAAAGCAAAAAAAAAAAACTCCCAAGGAAGCCAATCAAAGATGCAAAATTCATTGGCTATATCACAAAACTACCACACCAGAATACCAAACCACTAGAATGAGAACAAAAAACCACACCAAAATATCCAAAACAGAATGAGAACAAAAGTCAAAGAAACCCAAACAGAGGAACCGTAGCAAAATAGGAGTGGAATAATGACCAAACCAACAGAATGTCACCGGAAATGGGAAGAGAAGGCCGGCGATACAAATCGGAGACGAAGGTGACGGCGGACGCACCTTCACGCGCCGGCGCGTGGGTCGGTGGGCTGAAAGGCTGATAGGCATGTGGCTCTCACATGCGCTGCCGATGGCTGCCGAACTCTCTGGGTTGGCCGACCGGTGGTCTTTGAACCCATTGAAGGTGGCGATGAGACAAAACAAGCACCTTTGGTGGGTGCCCTAGACTCTCCCTCACAAATTCTCACAAACCCTAATAGAAACTTGGATGAATTGTACCAATCTCTAATACCATGTAATCTGGTGGAAACAGTCTATCTTTCTCATTGATAGAACAATCATATATATACAGATATTAATCCCTATGATCATGCCACAATCCCTATAATTATGCTATATTACCATATTTACATCCTGTAATAGCTATCTAGTTTATTACCATATTTACATTCTATAACACATATTAATCTCATTTGCTGAACCTTCATAAATTTTAACTCCTAGAGTAACTGTTTCAGCCATATGAGCTCACAAGTTGCTTTAGCCATGGCTCGTATTCTGCCTCAGCAGTGGACCGAGCAACAACAGACTGTTTTTTGCTCTTCCATGAAACTAGATTGCCTCCAACAAATACACAATATCCGGTAGTTGAGCGTCTATCATATGGACATCCTGCCCAATCAGTATCTGAATAGCTAACTACCTGAGTATGTCCTCTACCTTCATACAAGAGACCTTTACCTAATGCCTTCTTGACGTATTTTAAAATTATAACACATCTAATATCAGTACTTTGCATGCTAACAAACACAACATATAAAACTATATGTTTGTCTAATTTGCACATTCCCCAAAGAATGAAATCTGAGCAACAGAAGACCAAGAATCTGACAGGAAGTACAACTAAATAAGCAAGATATTACATGCACCAAGCTAAGTGTAAGAGCCAATCACTATAGTCCAATCAATATTTAAACTTACGGTGTTCTTGGCAGGACAAAATAGGAGGAATGAAAGTAGGAGTGAAAACTGGCAACATATATAGACGGGCATCTCATCTAGATTCATTGTACTTTGTTTTCTCCCATTTTCACTAAAGCTAAGCACACCCTTTATCACTATCAAAAGCCCTTGTCATAGAGCCATTATGACCCCCAATTATTTATGCAATAACAGAGCTTTGAGATAAAAAATTCCTAAACATAACCAGAATCTTTTGTCCTCTCCTAATACACTTGACTTTTAGTCTGCAAATTATCATATCCCAACAACAAACCAGACTCTACATGTATATATATGGCTAATTACAAAGATATGGCACCCAACATAATATAAGCCCTTTTGAGTTTTGAAGGCTCTCCATTCTCAACAACTAGCAGCAAAGCTGAAGGTTTTCTTGGAACAAACTACTATGGTTCTGTGTTCAATCCCATGGATGATTAAGGACTTTAATTTACTCTTGACACATGTCCAAAGGAAACTAACCCCATTTAGCATCATAACAAGAATCAGGAGTGACACATAACAGGAGGTTGTTCAAGAATACATGAGTAGACTTACAGAAAAAAAATGGTTCAAGCCTTTTGTTGAAGGTGGCCCCTACATGTAAGGCCTGTATGGCTGATGCTAAATGCACAACTACTTTTATGTATAGTGACTTCCCTCAACTTTTTCAAGTTCCAGTTCAATTCTTTTGAAGAGACCCAACCAAATATTAATTTCATATGACCTGGACCAAAAATGGCTTCCAAAACAAAATTAATTGTGCAGTCTAACTCTTAAAAGAACAAATGCTCTATGGCAGTTCACCAAGAAAAAAAGCTCTTGGAAAAGTGTAAAACTACCATTCTACAGAAACAAGAGCTCCGGTATTTATAAGCTATTTTATCAGTTTATATCACCAAGGGTCTGTCAGCCTGCAGAAGCAGAAAAGGATATGAAAACCACCACAGACTTTGCATATAACTCACTAGATATGCAATTAGAGATCTCCATGTTTGCCAGGAATGTCTATAATCTTACAGTCTAAGACCATTAAGCTAGTAAAAACTCCTAAATACCTACCTTAAATCCAAGCTCATTAGAGAGTTGTTTGTTTCTTAGATAAATTCATTATAAAAAAGCATGAGAAACCAAAATCATCTTCTCACACAATTCCATAATAGTTTTCTCTCCTCACCAGGTAAGTGACACCAATTTTATAATCAAATTACACATGAAAAAATAGTATCTGGAGACTTTAGGAAAAGAGATTGCTCACAGATTCAAAATATGAGGAATTATGTCATCAGAAACACGCTTCTTTCCACCGGAATCGTAAGCTTCTTTGCCTGTGGCCTCCCTTATCTGATTGAGTCCATCCGTACCTTGAAAACCCACCAAGCCAAAATTGATTTCATCAAAAATAAAAACTTTGGACCTAGAACTTGAGGCAAAATTTTCAATGAAACAGCCCTAGAAATTCAAATTAATAATGTTCAAAAAAAAAATTTGAAGGAAGAAATTATGTTTGATTACCCTGTGAGAGCTTCGCCATTGGCGATCCAGAAATTTTCTTGGAAGCCAAACGGCTCGCAATGGATGGTGGAAAGTGAGTGAGAAAGTGAAGTTTCATAATGAAACATGAGATGAATAGATGAAGAAGAAATGGAAGAATTTATGGCCTCTTGGCCCTAAACGTGGCCATAGCATGTCCATTTTTCCAATTCAAATATAGCGGTTCGAATTCGCTGTCAACTGTCACTTTGGTAACCTTCCCTTTCAGCCCGCGCGCGTGCTCCACCTGTCTTTTAGAGCAACGCTGTTTGAGAGATGTATCATATGATGAGTCACTTAAAAAGAAACTTTTACACGGTGGGCTATAAGATTTGGCCAATTTTGGAGGGTAGCACCCATTTAGTTTTAGTACATCTCATTAGTGTCATAATAAAAATTTAAAAAAATTAAATTATTTAATATATAATAAAATATAAAATATTTTATAAAATATAAAAATAACATGATATAAAAAATAAATTATGTTAAACAAAATTCAACTTCCCAAAGAAAAATGAAATTCGACATATTTATTTATGTAACTTTATTAGTTATGAGATCCTTGAGATTGCTGGTGCTATTTTTTTTGGTATTATTAATTGTTGATGAATTAACTGCTTATGCTACTTCTGCTATACGGTTAACTACGATTGGAGTTTTTTTTTTTTTTTTTTTTT
>QAOA01008697.1:71254-97395 GCA_003255065.1 Cercis canadensis
TTTTTTTTTTTTTTTTTTGCTGTCGTATCCTATATTCCTATGGTTCTGTTTGAAAAACCAGTAGAACAGAAAAATAGTCCATTAACAATTTGAACCAAATAACTAAAACCATTAAGATATAAAAATAAAAAATAAAAAATAAAAAATAAAAAAACCCAACGTTTTTAGCCTAATTTTAATAGTACTAATAATAAAAAAAAAAAATTCCATTTGAAATTCGGGCCAATCTGGGCGAAGAGTCGTACATTAATCACTTATACATATTTTATTCATTTTGAAATTTTCATATAATTAAAATCATTCGTAAAACAACTACACACTTGAATCTAAAATTATTCCAGTAAACCCAGATCCTACCCATAATAGGAGACAAATAAATGCTTACAACTATCATATTTCATTGGACAACAACTCAACTATACAGGAAACTTGCAATAGCCCATAGATACAAATAGTAACTCTTTCATGTCCTTGAAGGTAGAAGAAAGATAACTTCAGCCACCAAACACCACCTGATGAACTACTACAAAAGTGAGACAAGGAACTAGTAATACACAACAAAAAGCATTAACCTCTGGATACCGTGAAGCACAAGGAACACAGGCCTACCTTTTTCAATTCTTCACATACAAAGGGGTGACCAACTTTACCGCTTGGTTTCATTCACATTTTTTCCTTCAAAAAATTCACCTAGCATACGCTCTAGATCTTCTGCTGTGTATTTGATGTACTTCTGAGGAGTCTTTCCATTCTCTACTAGAGGCCTGTAACACACCAGGTTCTCAGATTTACATCATAGTGAAGTAAAAGCTCAGAGCAAAACCATTAGGCATCAAATGCAAACAAAATCAGTTCTCCAGCTTTTAAAGGAATGAACCAGTAACCATGAGAAGGGTCAATTTGACAATGGAGAAGGCTATACAATACACAACTCAAGAGTTGTGTACCAATGCAAACTCAACAAGTACCCTCGATGATTACTTGCAGACTCTGGTCTCCTATGCTTATCCAATCCAAGGATCACAAACTCTGCAGCACCGGTACACAACTTCATTGATGTGTATTGTAGACGCTGCCATTTTAAGGTGAGGTATCTTAACTTACAACTTGATTTAACATTGAATTTGCATTTTTATCTTAAGGTGCAAAATGACATCATTTCACATGCATGGATAGTTAAACCCATATAGAAATAAAGATCAGTTGATGCATGTCATATATTTAGTTACTAAAATTGAGAAAACACACCCGAAACGTTTCACAAATGATCTATAAGCAGGCAATAAAACTTCAGCAACTGCAAGCCTAAGAGACTCTCGCAACTCTGTGTCAGGAACAGTCCATTGAGATTGTTTCTGATGAAGTTCCTCAAACATCAGATTGAATGACTTAAACCTGAGAACACGATACAAGTTGACAGTTCAAAAGACATAACAGATACATTCCCCGAAGGACGTCCATAAAATGCAATTCAAAACCTACCTATCTTTAACAATTGCTCTTGAAGCACCACTGCTACTTCCTCCATCACCACCAACTGTGCTGCCACTACCACCAGATGAGGTAAGGCCCTGTATGGACATGCATTGAAGAATCTGCCAAGGAAAAGAATCTAAAATCAGAAATAGCATAGTTTCTTCTTAAATAATCACAATTCAATTAAGAGTATGACATTCTGAGTTTTAGCCAAATGGTGGCACAACAGGATCAAAGTTGAAAGAAATGCAGAATACAAACGGTGATATGTATCAGAAAAATACATTAATCCTTCATATGAAAAAAAAAAAAAAGACAGAAACGAGTAATAAGGTCTCTGATGGTATAATTATCAAACATACATAACCCATTTGTTTCTATAGCTTCAGAACTTAAATCTCAATTTCAACAAGTTGGCAGTATTTTTTTCTTTTACTTTACTGATTTATTCTTCTCAGACTTCCAATAGTCTATTTCTGGTAAGCCAGAATGAACCATCAATGGCAACGTAAACTATTGTTGTGTACTTTATCAACCAGACTAACCTTTCCACAAGAAGAAAAAATCTTTTTTAAAACCCTACATGGAGAAGACTAAGTTCATAGCACAAAATTCATGCACATAGAGCTCTGAAAACAGTGCTGCAGCTTCAGTCACAGATCTTTAACTAATAATATAGGAGCGATCCAAATCTAATGTAGAAGTGGTTATATGTAAAACAAAATACTCAATTTGATTTTTCTTTTTTGGATAAACGGCCAAGTTTCATTAGAGAGAAAGAAGATATATGAAGAAAGAGGAGGATAAGACATTCTCCTTGAGTGAAAAGAGAGAGCAAAAACAAAAGAAAAAGATACAAAAGGAAAATATCAAAGCAGAATGGCTCTCCAATCTCTCTGCATAATAGTCGAGGACATCCCCTTAAAGAAACCATAAGCATAGCACTAGAGTGAGGCTAAGAACATAATTCTATGCCACAATAAATCTAACGAAAGGTATTTCAACATGAAAATTCAGGCATTTTTCCATAACCATATACTCCAAAGAGTAACAGAAATTGCAGACTGACATAAAGTCTTGCATTCCCTCTTGCTGTCAAAGCCTCAAAAACTAATCAAAAGGAGCTGATCCATGACTCAAATTTGAAGTTTCTACTATAAAAGGAAAAACTGACCATCACCAATAATGAAACAGCGTATCAATACAGACATAAAACCTTGCTGCACTAAGATTTTAGCACCTTAAGTGATTTTTTTTTTTCTTTTATTTATTTGATAAAAGAAGAATTGGATTAAGAAAGGAAGAGTACAAGGAACAATAGATAATTTTTATTTAGATCAACAGCAATAGTTAAAGAGTATCAATCACTTATTCCATGCAACATGATGGTTTAAAAAGGAATAACTGAGCTTGCAAGGTTGAATATACAAACTCATATGTGTTTCCCTCATAAAGACATGATTTCAAAGAAAGCACCAGATTTCCTAAAGTGACCTACATCATATTATGGAACTAAATTCATAAAGGTCCACTTCACATGAAAGCAAACAAGCAATTGAAAATCACTCTAGCCAAAGAGAACCACCAGCCTCTAATAATAATGTGTTAGGTGTAACAAAAGAAGCAAGTAACATCTATGAATTCCAAGACATAAAGGTTAGCTCGGTCAACAGAACACCACCTTTGCCCAGGCATTTCTTTTGTATTGATTTGCATGCTGCTGCACAACCCTCCTATGTCGTTGTACCCAATCATCACCCAATAAATCCTTAGCTTCAGACCTAAAATAGAAGAGGGTGTGGAGAAAAATTACAGTGCACCAGTGGATGCAAGAAAAATCATATGCTTCAAAGAAGTCAATAACCAATACATGTCGATGACACACCTCCGTACAGATCGGACAATATAATGAATATTGTTCATGAGAAATAAATGTGTCAAAGCAGGGTCTTTATACTGCTTTGATTTCCCATCTAAATTGGTTTGCAGAGCTTGCATTATTCGCATTGTAACAGAGGCTAGCTGAGTAGCGTCATCTCCACCTTCAATTTCTTGGAAAAGTTGCTTCAAGGTGGACCGGTAACTGTAAAGATTTAATGAATTCTGGTCAGATTAAATATGTGAAGATCTATCATGTAAGACATGGGAAAACTCACAGTATACAAGGATAAGCGTAATCATCCTTGGGTAGGGCAGGGAAACCGAATGATTAATAACTAATATCATTAAACATAGGACAGAGGACAGAAAAATACAAGATCCCACATTTACCTAACATGTTAATAGTTTAAGGAATGGCAAATAAACGTAGTCATTTCAAGATAATCATCCGTAGGATGGTTCAGTTGGATGTGACATAGTTCAAGCAATACATTTGCAAAATAAGGAGAATAGGGGCTTGGACAACATGACATGTTCAAGATTCTCAAGGTATAATACGGAAAGAATGAGAACAATTTCAGAATATTTCAAAGTATGAAGACATCGTTTGTCTTTGGATGATGTTATGTGTGCTTACAATTCATTGAAAAAAGTTACTTCCCAATCTCTACATTATAAAGGATAAACTAGCTACTGTAGCTAGATGTAGTTTTGAGCAGTTTATCTGTCCTCAGCAACATTGGTTCAATGGATCAATGACCGGTTTCTTTGATCTACTTTATAAGGTGGCTGTAAAGAGGAAGGTAAGTGGATCTGCTTAAAGCTTAAAAGCATTGCTTTTGTGTTTTGACCAAAAAACAAATAGCATGTCATTTTGAGTTTGGAGCACCCAAAATCATGTAAAGAGGAAGATTAGGAAATATGGACTCATAAATTTAGTGTTTTGACCTTAAAATTAACAGCATGTTTGGCTGTGTTTTGGGTGCTCCAAACTCAACCCAAACATGCAATAATACTTTACGAGGAATTATGATTATGAGAAATTAATATACATTGACAGAGAAGAATTTTAGCAAACATGGACTGATAATCAAGCTGATCAACTCAACAATACATAATTTGTGTTGGAACAATTGTTTCATTTTTTGAAAAATTACGAAAGTAGTATCTCTAACATAAAGTATTTAATCAAATTCATCAATATCTGCTAGCAGAATTGTAATAATTAAAAGGAATATAATAATGCTTACTCAGTAGGGAGAATTAAAGGTCATTCTACTATCCAAACTATATTTCAATAAATTCAGTAAAATTGTAGATTATTCAAGTATTAACTTTTCAAAATTGTATTCTTATATCAAGAATTAACTTGGAATATTTAGACCATCTTAGTTCTTGCCTGTCAGCTATGTAATGTCAAATAAGTGTAAACTAATTTGTCTCATCTAACTTAAATCACTCCCCACAGAATGTTTTCTATACTTAGAAATAATTCAAAGTAGATTTAGTACATTGTTCCAACACATTTCTGAATGTTTCCAAATTATTTCACAATTTCCATCAGCAAGCTTGCCATAATTCCATCTCAAATTAACAGAAAAGACATCCTCAAAGTAATTTTCTCACTTTAAAAGGCTTATTAAATGGCTGATGAACGTAGAGAAAATTTCCACTTTACTGCAAATATAATTTGAGGGGAAATTTATAGCCTCAGTCACAAAAAAGATATATTTATTTTGAACCTTAGTTTAGCTAGCAATGCACAAAACCCCTGAAAGACCAGAGCACAATGTAGAATTTTAGTTTGGGTGTACATGGACTTTTTTTTTGGTGTACCAATACTGAGAAATTGAGTATGCATGAAACATATGACAAGATGTTTGTAACTAATTTCATACCCACAACAGTTACAATTAACCTCAGGCAATCTGATTTAAAATTCAGCACCTGCCTGCTTATGAGTTACTGGAGACTATCCATATAAATAATTATTAATACATGTCCAGGGTACCATCTTTCTTGCACATGTAAGGTCACTTTTTCTCCAAAACTTCACAAAGCCCATATTTCATTATATTCTCAAATTTATTATTTAAGGCTAGCCAAATACAATTACTTTCCAGGAAAATGATTGTCAATACCATTCTAGACAGACTTATTTTTTTCTAACTCACTTGCACAGCAGGTCCAGGTCAACGAAGTCCATTACGATTTTGTGGCATACTTTCCCCATTCAAAGGAAAAATTGTATTGAATTAAATATATTTGATGAGAAAAATGTAGGAAAGAAAATTTGAACCAAAGAAAGATATTTACGAATATTATTCTAAATAAGAAAAACATGAAAGAATTTGAAAAAGATCAACATGTAGATGCATGCTATATAATGGTTGATGACTAACACCTTTGTCATCAGCAAAACCAACATAAAATGCTTGAAACAATATTATGATCTGCCCAGAGAAGTTGGATCACAAGACAACACAGTTGAACTTACTCGAATAAAAACTTCACGTAGTTAATTACGTAGCTTGTCAAAGGATGGACAGTTCCATCTGTTACAGCAGTTTTTGTGGCATCTTTCTCAACTGCTTCTTCAAAATCTCCAAATGTCTCCTGCGCTGTTTGTGCAAGCCGTTTTGTCAAACCCAATGCAGCTTCTCTTATTTCAGTGCAAGCTTTACCTTTGAAGGTTGTTTCAATCTGCAAATTGTTAAATATGTGAGTTGATGATACAATTATAATGCCATAGAAATAGGCCTCCTCTTTGTAGGTATTGTAGAAAACTACCATCTGTACATTGCATAGCTGTAAGTATGTTAACTATATCACACATCTTTGCCTATTGACATCACTTCTTCCTTGGTCAATGCACAATTCTAATTATTACAGATTGAGTGAAAAAATCTGTTGGAGAGAACACACAAGAAACTCACTCCAATAAAAGGATAAAACTACAATGCTTTAATTGGTCACAAATTTATAGAAGACCTATAAAAAAAGTAACAAAATTGTAAAAATCTGAGAATAATTTCTCTCTTACTGCTATTGACAACCGGACTTTACATATATAGGAATTGATGAAAGCAATCGATTCCTAACTATAAGCAATAGCCTAATCTAAGGGATTCTATTTACATTAATTATCCCTAGTCAGCTATCCTAATAAATACAATTAACTATAGCTGATTAAATACAACTAGCTATCCCTTAATTTCCTCCCTTAAAATCCGGGATTTCCAACACTCCCCCTCAAGCTGAGGCATAGATATTGATCATGCCCAGCTTGCTTGTTAATTCTTCAACTCGTGGTCTAGGAAGGCTCTTGGTAAGAAGATCAGCTACTTGCTACTTTGTGGGCAGATATCTTAGACTAATAAGCCCATTATCAACCTTTTCTTTAATGAAGTGTCTGTCAATCTCTACATGCTTAGTTCTGTCATGATGGACTGGATTGTGGGCTATGTTGACTGCTGCTTGGTTGTCACAATATAAGGTTATGGGTAGAGGTATAGGAACCCAAAGTTCCTTTAGTATTCTTTTTAGCCAAATATCCTCGCAAACCCCATGTGCTAAGGCCCGAAACTCTGCCTCTGCAGTACTTCTGGCTACAACAGCCTGCTTTTTACTTCCCCATGTCACTAGATTTCCCCACACATAAGTACAATAACCTGAAGTAGAGCGCCTATCAGTTATTGACCCTGCACAATCTTCATCAGTGAATATTTCAACATGTTTCTGCCTTCCTTTTCTAAAATACAGTCCCTTTCCTGGAGTGCTCTTTAAGTACCTCAAAATTCTGTACACTGCATCCACGTGGCCTTTCTTAGGAGAATGCATGAATTGGCTCACCACGCTTACTGCAAATGCAATGTCAAGCCGTGTGTGTGCAAGGTATATGAGTTTTCCCACAAGCCGTTGATACCTCCCTTTATCAGCATCTCGGTCATCCTCTTCTCCTAACTTCTTATTAGGTTCCATAGGGGTGTCAACTGGTTTGCAGCCCATCATTTCAGTTTCTTGCAATAAATCCAACACATATTTTCGCTGTGAGATTGAAATGCCAGTATGGTTCCTTGCTACCTCCATCCCTAGGAAGTATTTTAGAGGTCCTAGGTCTTTAAGCTCAAATATCTTGCTGAGATAATTCTTTAATGAACTGATTTCAACTAGATCATTCCCTGTTATAATCATATCATCCACATACACAATGAGGATTACCTCCTAATGAGTGCTTAAAGAACATGGTGTGATCGGTTTGAGCTTGGCAGTACCCTCTATTCTTCACAATCCTCACAAGTTTCTCAAACCATGCTCTTGGGGATTGTTTCAGCCCATAAAGAGCCTATTACGGAAATCGAGAAAGAAAGTAAATAGATAAATAGATGCACACACAGATTTACGTGGTTCACCCAATTAGGGCTACGTCCACGGGCAGCAGCAGATCAAAGTTTCACTATGGAATCAGGAATACAACACTCAGCCCCTCTTTCACTCTTTCTGTCTGTGTCTTAACCCTAGAAACAAAGGGTGAATTTATAGCTTTTGTTTTACAGCTAGAGTCCCTAGAATACTAGGATTAGGATTTTAGTTAGACTAGGACTCCTCTATAAGAGAGACTAGACAAATTAGGATTCTACTAGGACTCCTCTATAAGACAGACTAGGATTCAAGACATCCTTTACAGAGCCTTTTTCAATCTGCACACCTTCCCTTTTGGTCCCTCAAACCCGGGAGGTATATTCATGTAGACTTCCTCATTCAGCATTCCATTAAGAAAAGCATTCTTCACATCTAGCTGATGGAGAGGCCAGTCTAAGTTTGCTGCCAATGAAAACAGCACCCTCACTGTGTTGAGTTTTGCTACAGGTGCAAATGTCTCCTGGTAGTCAATGTCATAGGTTTGAGTGAATCCCCTTGCAACCAGTCTAGCTTTATACCTGTCTATGCTGCCATCACCTTTATATTTAATAGTAAACAGCCATTTACATCCAACTGTCTTCTTACCAATAGGTAGGTCCCTGAATTCCTAAGTGCCATTTTTCTCAAGTGCCCTCATCTCTTCCAAAACAGCATGCTTCCATTCAGGTTTAGTGACTGCTTCATATATGTTTTTAGGAATTGCTGTCTTGGAGAGGTCAGTGGTGAAAGCATGAAAACTAGGAGATAGCTGTTCATATGACACAAATTTGGAAATAGGGTGTTTTGTACATGCCCTTTCCCCTTTTCTGATTGCAATTGGAAAGTCTCCCAAGTTTTGGGGTAATTCGGTCAGCTGCTGCATGGCTGGTTGAGTTTCTGTTGGTTGTTGTATGGGGCATTCAGTACTGTGAGTGTTATTAGAGCACACTCTAGGTTCAGATGATTGCTCTTGCTGTATGTCAGATTTGTCACCCTTTGAAGATGGATTTCTCCTGGAATAAACAAGCAATTCTGGAGGGTCTTTAGGGTTTTCTGTTTCTGTGGTGAGTGGTTCAAGTTCAGTCAAGATGGTTTCGGGGATAGACAAAGGAGTTATTAAGTTCCCAAGCAGCATAGCTGGGATCATCAAGTTTGGGTTTACTAAGTTCACCAGTAATAAAACTCAGCTTTCCCCGTCCTCTAATCACCATGAGGACTGACTGAGACCAGTGGAGAAAGTTCTCCCCATCTAGCCTATGATTTGTAATGACTAGAGAAGAATTTTCACCAAAGGAAGAGATACCCGGAGTGGACAAACTGATATTACTGCTAGAACTCCCTTTTTCCGAAAGATCCATGGTTTAGACTTGCTCTGATACCATGTAAAAATCTGAGAATAATTTCTCTCTTACTGCTATTGACAACCGGACTTTACATATATAGGAATTAATGACAGCAATCAATTCCTAACTATAAGCAATAGCCTAATCTAAGGGATTCTATTTACATTAATTATCCCTAGTCAGCTATCCTAATAAATACAATTAACTACAGCTGATTAAATACAATTAGCTATCCCTTAATTTCCTCCCTTAAAATCTGGGATTTCCAACAAAAATTATAGAAGACCCATAAATCATTACTTCTTACGAAGGATTTTTTTTTTTTTAAATACAAGAATCTATTAGAGAAGAAGAGAAGTAAAAAAGAGAAGAATATGAAATCCTCCTAAAGCATCAAAAACATAAAAATACATTAGCTCAAAAGAGCTATCCAATCCTTCTCCAAATCCACAAGAGAGGGATTGGATAAATTTTAGTCAGAGCAGAATACTTCTAGCTTGACAAAGTTAAACTAATCAACAATCTCCATAAATCTCATAACTAGTATACAAGAAAACTCTAAACCCACAGAGAGATGCATAAGTGTCTGTGTAACCTAGAAATGAATATACTCTGGAAAACCTAATCAAGTTACAGGCCACTTCCCAGCCTCAACCAACCAAAGAGGAAACTAGAGATAAGTTGAAAGATCAAGTGGAAATCATTGACACAAGATATAGGAATTGACAATGTTTGTCATGTTGAATAAGGAAGATTCAAATGGCTAATGAATAAGAAAAAAAAGTTTGTTGATTTATCCTGTAAGGTATATGATCTCCTATGCGATAATGTAATAATAGCAAGATCCATGACTTTTAATGTCAAAGGCCCATACCTCTGAGTGGAGCTCTCGCATTATTTCATACATGTCCAAAAGTACAAATAACTTTTCTGGTGATCTTTTGCTTCTGGCAATTGCTTCTCCAAAACTAAGTAGCATGGAGACACTGCTTCGGGTCACCTCAGCAAAACACTGGTCACCAAGTGAATCAAAGCCTTCAAATATTTGATCACAAACCTTCCTCTCTCCAGCAAACAACAATTTGACCTGTTCAAGCCCAATCACATATTTAAATGCAAATAAACAAAATCACAGCACAAATTCCACAAAATACTTACAGCTATACGCATGAAATGAATCCAGTTTCCAATTTTGGCCTCCAAAATCTCCCATTGTAGCTTCTGAACATCATCTTTGCTGAGTTTCTCAACTCCCAGTTTGTGGAGGCTTTCTTCCAATACACTAGAACGGGTATCCCTATGCAATAATAAGGATGATTATGATGATTATAGTAGTAATAGCAAAGTAATGTAGAATAAAATCATGAAAATTATATTCATATTAATTCTTGATGTATTTGTAATTTGGGATTTATAATTTAATTATGAGTCATTCAGGAATGCAGGGTTTAGTTGTTTGGGTCTTAGTATATCTTATTACAAGTTTGATTAGGACTTAATTTCTTATGTCAAATAAGAATTAATTGAGTCTTAGGTTTGAATTACTTGTCCTAGTAGGATTAGATTTATTGAGTCACCTATATATAAGGCTTATTAGGGATTTCAGTTTTGATTTTGGAATTGAATAAGAATTTTTAGTGTGTTTCAATGTTGTTTTTTGGTTACCCCTCTCATTCAACACCACAAAGGTACAGAAACTCTTCACATATATTACTTTAACCTTAGAATTGGTCTAGAAACAATACTCCATATTTAATAATCTAAGCTTCTGTATAACTAATCCGATCAAAATAAATAAAAGCAAAATCTAATTTTATTAAGTGAAATCAAATCTGAAACAGAGCATAACAATATAAAATAAAAAGAACTTTGTTTCATACATATATTAGATCCAGTATATTTCAAATGATATTCAAATAAAGTAATTATAGTACAAATATCATTAATAGATTATGGTATTAATTAGACATCTGATTTTAACATATATACCAATGATCATGGCTTCACATCATTACAGTAGAAGAAAGCAAGTATCCTGGATTTCTCTCATCAAATGACTCCTCTCTTGTCCTTTTTTATTTTGGTTGCATGGATGTTTGAACCTAGGACTTCTTGCAAACTACCCAAAACCATCACCACTCGACCACACCTAGTGGCTCCTATCTTCTCTATAAATGAAGAACGTTTTCCTCCATAGCTTGAAGTTTGCTCTAGCAAGATATTAAAAAAAAAAAAAAAAAAAAATTGCAGATAATGATTAAGTAAAACATGTTCATGGTGCTGAGGTGTGAAAAAGTAGTCCACCATCATACTTTTAATTAGGAAACCTAAAGGAAATGACATAAAGAGCTCTGTCTTAAGTTTTTTCCCTTGAGGAATATCATCAGATCTGTTTATAACAGATACTGAAAACCACCATATATTTGTTCATAAAACCTTTGGGGTACACAGGTTGTTACAAGTTAGGACTTAGGAGCATATTATGTGTGTTCCAGCATGAAGGACAGTGTTAAGGAGTTAAGAGCAGTATACTAGAATATTCTAGTAAAACAACATTCATTGTATAAACACATCACTATTTACATACAGGTGAGGACTATGTCATTAGTAGGCCTTCCAGTCATATTAGCCACTATTGCTCTCTAACTCTAACACCTTGACATTAAATGCTTAAGGCAGGGCATTAGACAAAGACAAAGCAACATAACATAACAAAAACCCAGCAAGATGACAACATTGCAAAAAGTAGGATAGAACAAATTAGGGGCATTCATAGCAAGAAAATAAACCAATTGAAAAGCATAAAGATATGGGAAGCATTATTTTTTTTTATTTTTTAAATTAGAAAAGGATAATTTATTACAAAGGCAAGAAAATCACAACGAAGAAAATAAGATAAAAGCCATAATTAAATACATTAAGCCCTCCAATCACTTGTATCTGTTAATTGAAATAGCCATAAAAGAACTGGGCCCAAGGACCATAACAAAACCAGGTTGCTATTGAAATGAGCCTATTAAAACATATTTAATAGAAATTTAAGGGGGGAAAAAACAATATAGTTTTCAAGATCCCACAAGTCCATGATGTATTCCCAATTTTTCAATAGCTGCCCAAATCATGCATCCTACTAAGTCATCACCATAAAGCCTACAATTCAAACATGGTCCAACTGTTTGCAGACTACACATGAAACACCTTTGACAACTCACCTTAATTTCTCTTTGTTGTTAAGTCAGACTTAGAGTGGAAAGAAGGGAACCAATGCAACATCAGTACATCACCCTCAAATTCATTTTCTTTCCTGACCATGTGACTATTACTTCTAGCTAGCTAAATACTCTAGGAATCCAACCCTAGGGCCAAATCATTATCTCTCCTCAGCGGTCAGCATCTAGAAGACAGCACCGCACAAAGATCAACAAATGAATCCATCCTCATAATAAAACAGCATTTAAATTAACTATGAAACTTTTCTGTTTCACAAAAATTTCCCTTTCTCAATGTGTTGACTGCCATTCCATCAATCTTGCACTACTATCCCTATCATAAAAAGGAACAAGGACAGCCAAGAGACCCCCCCTAGTAAAGAAACAAGCTTGCATCCCCAAATTTACTTTTAAATCCAAAGCCACTCTTGAAAGAATTCACCCAGAACAGATACAAATTATCACAGGAAAAGGCTGTAAAAAGAAAGCCCAGCTACTTATACTGCACTCAAGGAGAAGGATATCAAGTATAAGTAGCACAAGCCATGAACTTAATCCAGTTTAAACAATAAAATTTTAACATTTATCAGCAGGGTACGTTTGCAATTTTTTTATATGTACAGTTCTCCGGCTAGGCAGTCTAACTTTTTCCTTCTGTAATGTCACAGTCCACCAAATACCAAATTTACCTGTAAATTTTGAGTAACTGCTGCTGGTGACCAGCTTGAACCATTTGCTGGGTTAGATCATGAAGCAGTGGAAGAATCCTTGGCGGTATAAGAGTGGGAGGTGTATATACAACAGCATCTGTATTATTGCTTGGATCAGAATGGTTATGGGAAGAAGTATTCCTGCCACCAGAGTCACCCTCATGGCCAGGTGATCCAGAGGAAGGCCGCATTGAGTTTGGGAGGCAATCAAAGAGGCGCTCAGGTTCCACAGGTTTGCTGCAATTACACAGAAGAAAGGTAACATCATTGAATAGAAATTTTGTAAGTCGGCAATAAAAGCATAAATCCAGTGGTTCATTAAAGACCATATGTATATAAAAGGTATATCAAGTGAGAGAAGCAGTCTATTGTGATTTGTGAGAGATAGAACAGGTGAACCTTGACCATTGGATCATGCACAGGTCAGGGTTAGAAGTCACATGAATGTCTCATGATTTTATCTTTTAATCTTAGCCATTTATGAAAGATACAATGGTCAAGATTCACTCCTCTCACTTGACAAGTCACCTATATATATAGAGTGGGGATCTGTTGACACCGGTATAAGACTTGACAAACTTACACCATTGAATAACTTCTTATAGATTCATGAGATATTGTGGTGTTGATCATGTAAATCAAATATTAGATACATAGGACATTCATAAGTAGCTAATCTGATCTGATTGTTGACATTTACTTATATTTTAAAAGCATATTAAATGTAAGAGAAAATGATCCAATGGAGTTCCAATTAATTTTGAACATGATCTATATCATGAGAGGTTTCAATCCAATGGTGGATTCATGAAAATTACCCTCTAAAAAGCTATCTTACACTAACGGATCCCTATATATATGAGAAATATCATCAAGGAAACCATTATGCTTTTACCTATTCATGAACCATGACCAAATCATGATAACTTTAAAGTTGCAAAGTATAAAAAAATTTTAGAATATAAAATATGGAAACCAATGAAATATACATGCAATTGGGGGTAAAGAAGCCAACATCAACCCAAACTTCAAAATAGATTGAAATTATTTCAGAGCTCACTTAAAATTTAAATTTCATTCATTGGGGGATATTATTCATAATAATACATACCTCATTCATGTCTAAATAACCCAAAACAAATGAAGAAAATGTCTACTGGCGTCAAATGTTAGCAGTAAGAACGAGTTAAAAGAAGCAACTGTTCCACAGGCTGATGCTTATTTTTCCACTAAACATAACATGTGTGATGAAACTTATTTTCCTGATACTATGACAAAGCATTTACGGTATTTGAGCTAATGGAAGCCAATGAATTTTTTGTCAAACATGTCAAAAGAACACAAAATAATTAAGCAATCAAATTCAAACCTGTACAATGCTAATAGCTGCTTAAACTCATCTTCTAGCTTTGAAATAGCTTTAACTAGCAAATTATTGGCATGGCTGATAATACCATCACCAGTCTTAAAGCCCTTGTTACTGGAAAAAAACTCAATGTTACTTCTCAGCTGATCAATTGCTTCAAGATAGCTCTCCAAGTCTTCATGTGGGCCTCTAAGTATTTTTGCCTCTGCCTGTATATTTGATCGATGAGAACATTAACCACAGTAACTAAACATGCAAATAAGGGAGCATATCATAGAAATAACATATAGTTGTACGGTACCTCATATGGTACAAAGGAAAGAAGAAAAATGTTGAAGCTGTGATGTAGATAGCCTCGAGAAAATCCAAAATATTGAAAAAGATAAATCTATAGAATCATTTAGTTTTATTAGTTTGGAAGAATCTTGGGAAAGTTAATCTCACAATTAGGGGCATGTGCAGTAAAAAGTAGTTAATAAATCAGTCAAAAGTCATTTACGCAGTTAGTTAAGAGTCAAATCAGTTCTAAAAACCTAAAGGGTCTATAAATGGAGAATCATTTATGTACTTTCAGGTCCCACGAACTGAAATAAGGGGAACGGAACATGCTGATGAAGATGGAGCGGGAGCATCGTATCAGGTCCCAACTCCATTGACCAACACGATCGGAAGTGCCACAAACACAGTCGCAGTTGACTCCCACCACGTTTATCTTTGATAATTGCTGCCTTAAAGCGGTTCCCAAACAAGTTATTCCGATGAAGAGAACTGATGCACAAGCTGAGAAACAACCATGCAAACCATCAGTAGTTCCTGACTCTCAAGAAGTGTTAGAAACAGAAGTTGCATCACAGGAAATTTATACTGCACTTTTGGAAAAGATGGGGGAAGATGACGATTTTCATTTTGATCATGAACCTGATTCAGAAGAGAGTTCAGATGTTGATATATCTGATGATGAAGCTTTTAACTTTAACCCTGTAGTCAATATGGAATTACTATCTGATGAGGAAAGAAATGAGGTGGTTTAAGAAGAAACAGAGCAGGAAGGTCCAATGAAATAGGATCAGATTTTGCATGAAGTTGCACAAATGTTAAAGGAAATTGAAGCTGATGGGGGCTTCAAACTGCAGCAAATCTATAACAATAATTTGAGTACCGATAATGATTTAATGGGGATTTATTCTGAAGGGGGAGCTGATAGAATTTTTTCTCTTTCTTCTGGTGGTAATTTGGTGCATTCTGGTTGGCTTCCTATTATTGTACTTGCAGGTGCACTTTCAAGTGACATTTGTGGTAGTATCAGTCCAGCTCAAAACATCCCATCTGGTTTTGCTAAAAATGCCTTTGATTTCAATCCCTATGCTATGGGACAAGGTGTTCCAAGTGAAGATGTTATTTCGATTGACCCATTAAGGGTGTTAGATATAAAACCATTCTTGGGCCTTCATCTAATATCTTAAGCTTTTGGGTGAGTTGGTTCTTGACACGGTATCAGAACCTCTATGACCAAGTGGTCAAGAGATTGATCCTTGCTGCCTCCACTTTCTCAATTAAATTAAAATTTCAGCACAAGGTATGAGTGGGCCTGTGCTCTGTCCACGCTTCAAAGCCAAAGGGCTTTCGCGTGTGAGGCGTGTTAGATATAAAACCATTCTTGGGCCTTCACCTACAAGGGGGTGAAAGGGACACTCGTGACCCTTAAGCTTTGCTTAAGAAGATGAATTTTAAATTAATAAATTCATCAGGGAGAGAGACGAAAGTACAGATTACTCCTCATACTTATGAGAGGAAGAAAGAGAAGTGTCAGAATGAGTCGAAGAAATTAGCGACTACTATCAATTATTGGGGTTCAAAAGGTGGTAAGGAAATGTCAATCATGAAAGTGCTTTGCTGGAATGTTAACAGGTTGGGGGTTTTTCAAAGCATAGGAAGATTAAAGAGATTGTAGTAAAGGCTGATCCAGATGTGTTTCTTATTCAAGAAACTAAGATGGAGAATGTGGATGGTTAGGTTATTAGGGGTATTTGGGATTCTAGTTTCAAAAATTGGGAGTCTATTCCTTCTTCTAGATCATTGGGGGGTCTATTAGTGGTTTGAGATACTAGGGTGGCTTCTAAGGTAGATGTGCTTCAAGGATCTTTTTCTTTGTCTGTTCTGCTTGATTTTAAGGGTCAAGGTCTTTGGTGGGTCACTTCTATCTATGGTCCAAATCAGCCTACATTCAGATCTCCTTTCTTGGAGGAGCTTCATGGGTTGTGTAGTACATTGGTGTCTTGGTGTGGATTTCAATGTCATTCGGTTTCCTAATGAGAAGTTAGGAGGTACTAGAATCACTATGAGCATGAGGGGTTTCAATAGCCTTATTAGGGAATGTGGTTTAAGGGGTATCATAAACTTAATTTTTCCTTAATAAACCACATTCTCTAATAAACATAAGAAAGCTCTTAACTTTCATGATTGTGTGTTAGTGAGTAAGGGTAAAATAGTCATTCCCCAATTTATCATTGTACTCTCCTCTTTCTTCTATACATGTGTTGTGCCGACCCAAGTGTGGGTGTGGCTTCCATTTCTACTTTTTCTCTTCTAGACTTACATAGCATCAGAGCTTCTCTCATTCTGATACACAAAACCTAAATTTATTTCCTTCTCCTCCTCTTCTTCTTCTCTGTTTTCTCTTCCCGATAGTATGCGCTAAGTTCATGCGGACAGAAAAGCGACCAGAGGTGTGTCACAAGCCTATGCAGAGGTGTGACCTGAGCTGTCGCACGTTCCTCATGGTGGAACTCGTCTGTAGAGGTGCAAATGGAAGTATCGCACGTCCCTGTTGGTGTCCGAAGTGTCGCACAATGTCTCTGTTTTTCCTGTAGTTCCCATCTTCTTCTCCAGTGACCTCCACAAAGACTTCATTCGGCTTCTCTGTTTCTGTTTCATATGATTCCGCCATTTTCAGTGTTTCCCTCCGATTCTGGTGAGTGACACTGAAGACTAGTAGTTTCATACGCTTCCATCATTGTCTCTGGTGGTGGTTCCCATTGCCTGCGACAATGGGTCTGCACCTAAGAATGTCGCATTTCTGGATTGAATGGAGTTTAGGGTGCATTCCCTTGGAAAGTCAGGAATCATGGCTGAGGACGGAATAGATAGAAAAATTGTAGCCGAGATAACTTCTTCCTCTGCTAGGATTACTGACCAAAAGGTAAATGAGAAGAACTATACTCAGTGGCAGCGAACAGTAAGGAGATATTTATGAAGCATTGATATGCTAGATCATTTAACTAAAGATCCTCCCCCCCCCCCCCCCCCCCCCCCCCCCCCCCCCCCAAAAAATCAGATGAAGCAACAAGAAAAAAAATGGATGATGGAAGATGATACCGATCATTGTGACACTGTAAAGGAGTTGTGGACCTATCTAGAAGAGATATTTGCTAGTAAGGAGAATTTGATTTATGTTCATGAAGTATTGTCTAATGTATACCGAGCTAAGCAAAATGAAGGGAAAACCCTAAGCAATTACTATACAGAGGCAAAACAGGCTTTTGAAGAGATGAAAGCATTATTTCCAATTACCAGTGATGTCAAAAATATGCAAGAACAGCAAGAGCATGTGGCTGTTCAGTGTTTTCTAGCTGGATTAGAACCAAAATATGAGATAGTCCGCAAACAAATTCTAACTGGTTCAGGAACAAGCAATCTCACGTTTAGTGAGGCATTTTCTCACCTTCAGCGTGTGAGTAAGGACATAACTGATGAACCAGCCAAAGGAGCTGAAGCATCTGCCCTAATAAGTACCAATTCGAGGTCAAAGCACACTAGAGGAGGGAGGAGTGGTACTAGAGGTGGTAGAGGAGGAGGTCAGAATAATGGGCCACGCACTTGTTTTGAGTGTGGTGAGACTGGACACATAAGAAGGAACTGCTGGAAATTAAATGGGAGTGGAAAACCTCCACAATTCCAAGGATCCAGATTTGCTAACACTGCTACACATGATGGGCTCCTACCCACTCCACCTGGACCTAAACCTGAGCACCAAGTGACCATCCCTGCTGACAAGTATACTCGTCTTACACAATTCTATGCCTCTCAGCAAGCTGTCTTGTCCTCCACTACCACCCTAGCCCAAACAGGTAAACATATAGCTTGCCTTTCCTCATCATCTCGCAACTGGGTTATTGACTCAGGAGCGACAAACCACATGACAAGTACTACAGGTACTATATCATCCTTTCAACCTTCTTCTTATTTACCAAATGTTACCCTAGTTGATAGATCATCTACCCCAGTTATAGGAAGTAGGACTGTAGATATCACCTCATCTGTTTCATTATCCTCTATTTTATGTGCGCCCAATTTTCTTTGTAACCTCCTATATGTCAATAAGATCACTTGCTCTCTTAACTGTAATGTTCACTTCTTTCTTGGCTTTTGCATCTTTCAAGATCTTGGGACTAAGAGGATTATTGGTAGAGGTTGTGAGTCTGATGGGCTGTATGTGTTGGAACGCCCACATGAACCTGTGATACATCCAGTTGCTTGTACTAGTTTTGTTCCTCTACTTCAACTTCACTGCCAATTGGGTCACCCTTCCTTGACTGTTTTGAAGAAGATGTTTCCTAGTTTAGAGCATGTATCTAGTTTATATTGTGAAGCAAGTCAGCTTGCTAAACATACACGAGTGCCCCTTGCTCCTAGAGTCATTAAATGGGCTGCATCCCCTTTTGAGTTAGTTCACTCAAATATTTGGGGGCCGTGTCTAGTTGTATCAAAATTAAAGTTCCAATATTTTGTAACTTTTGTTGACTACCATTCAAGAACCACTTGGTTATATCTAATGGAAAATCGTTTAGAAGTATTCTCTATTTTTTGTAAATTCTATGCAGAAATAAAAAATCAACACGGTCGTTCTATTCGTATCTTGCGTAGTGATAATGCTAAAGAATACTTTTCCACATCATCCAACTCTTTCTTATCCCAAAATGGAATTGTTCATCAATCTTTATGTGTTCTTACCCCACAACAAAATGGGGTAGCGGAAAGGAAGAATCGTCATCTTGTGGAGGTTGCACAAGCTCTTTTATTTCATATGCAAGTCCCCAAGATTTTCTAGGCTGATGCAGTCTCTACTGCTTATTTCATAATCAACAGAATGCCTTCAACTATCCTTGGTGGCCAGATTCCTTATTCTATGTTGTTTCCCTCACATTCACTCTTTCCTCTCCCCCCAAGAGTCTTTGGTTGCTCCTGCTTTGTTCAGGACATTCGACCTTCAGCATCAAAACTTGATCCTAGGTCATTAAAGTGTGTCTTTTTAGGCTACCCTAGGAATCAAAAAGGGTACCGGTGCTTCTCTCCTGAATTAGGTTGTTATCTAGTTTCTATTGATGTTACTTTCTTTGAGTCTACTCCATTCTTTCCTACTTCAACGCACTCTCCTTCACACCATGTACCAGAAGATGATTTCCTTATCTACACTGTTAGCGACAAATCAGTACCAATAACTCGTCCACCTATCACACGGGTTTACTCGCGGCGTGCACCACAATAGGTGGTGGCACCTACATCTCAACTTGACTCATTACTCCCACCAGCTTCTTCACCCCCTGATCCAGATCCTTCTCCACCTACATCAGAGCTTGACCTTCCCATTGCTGTTCAGAAGGTAAACGAAGTTGTACATATCCTATTTCTTCTTTTGTTTCCTATGATGCTCTCTCTCCTTTGTCTAGGGCTTTCACCACATCTCTAGAGTCTATTATAGTTCCCAAATCCCTTTCAAAAGCATTATCTCACCCTGGGTGGACAGCAGCTATGAAAGAGGAAATGGATGCTCTTGAACAAAATAAAACTTGCGACTTGGTTACTCTACCTAAAGGCAAACATGCTATTGGTTGTAAAGGGGTGTTTACTGGCAAAGTAAACCCAGATGGGTCAATTGCTCATCTTAAAGCTCGATTAGTTGCTAAAGGATATGCTCAAACCTATGGCACTAATTACTCGGAGACCTTTTCCCCTGTAGCTAAATTAACTTCAATTCGTCTCTTGATCTCTCTTGCTGCATCGAATAACTGGCCACTTCATCAGTTAGATGTTAAAAATGTCTTCCTTCATGGGGATTTACAAGAAGAAGTATATATGGAGCAACCACCCGGGCAAGCAACAACAGGGATTTACACTATATGGATTGAAACAGTCCCCTCAAGATTGGTTTGGGAGATTTAGTGAGGTTGTTTTGGAGTTTGGCTTGCAGAGGAGTGCACATGATCACTTAGTTTTCTACCGGCAAACAAAAGCAGGGTGTATCCTCTTAGTTGTCTATGTTGATGACATTGTAATCACAAGAAGTGATGGGACTGGTATTTATTCTCTCAAATCTTTTCTTCAAAGCAAGTTTCAAACCAATGACTTGGGTGATCTAAAGTATTTCTTGGGAATTGAGGTGCTTCGAAGCAAGAAAGGAATCTTCCTATCCTAAAGGAAGTATATCCTAGATTTGCTTAAAGATACAGGGATGCTGGGAGCCAAACCTTGTGATTCACCAATGTGTTCAAGTGTTAAACTTGGAATTGATGATGGTAAACCATTAGATAACCCATAAAGATATAGGAGATTGGTTGGAAAATTGAACTACCTTACTGTGACTTGTCCAAACATTGCTTTCCGTGTGAGTGTTGTTAGCCAATTTATGTCTTCACCTTGCTCAACTCATTGGGGAGCAGTTGTACGTATCCTTAAGTACTTGAAAGGAGCTCCTAGTCATGGCATAGTCTACAAAAATCATGAGCATCAGAGAGTGGTAGGATACTCAGATGCTGATTGGGCTGNTGAACTACCTTACTGTGACTCGTCCAAACATTGCTTTCCGTGTGAGTATTGTTAGCTAATTTATGTCTTCACCTTGCTCAACTCATTGGGGAGCAGTTGTACGTATCCTTAAGTACTTGAAAGGAGCTCCTAGTCATGGCATAGTCTACAAAAATCATGAGCATCAGAGAGTGGTAGGATACTCAGATGCTGATTGGGCTGGATCTCGTGTAGATTGCAAGTCAACTGCAGGGTACTGTGAATTTGTAGGAGGAAACCTAGTTTCTTGGAAAAGCAAGAAACAAGGCATTGTTTCCAGATCTACTGCTGAATTTGAATACCAAGCTATGGCCCAACTTACTTGTGAACTGATATGGATACTTTAGTTACTTGGTGAACTGGGAGTTGGACAACCTAAATGCATAGATGTACTACGTGACAACCAATTAACTTTCCACATTGCTTCTAAGCATGTGTTTCATGAAAGGACAAAACACATAGAAGTTGACTGCCTCTTTGTCCGTGAGAAACTTCAACAAGGTCTCATCTCTACCAAACATGTTCGAACTGGAGAACAACTAGCTGATATTTTTACTAAGGCTCTAGCTAAGGGTAGAGTTGAATATATTTGTAACAAGCTGGGCATGATTAATATCTATGCTCCAACTTCAAGGGGAGTGTTAGTAAGGGTAAAATAGTCATTCGCCAATTTATCACTGTACTCTCTTCTTTTTTCTATATATGTGTTGTGCCGACCCAAGTGTGGGTGTGGCTTCCATTTCTACTTTCTCTCTTCTAAATTTACAATGTGCACCTAAAAGGGTCTATTTCATAAAGGTTTTCTATGTTTTTTTCGGAAGATATTACTGATGAGGTTCACACAATGGAAACATCTGTAGAGCTGAAAAGTATCCCTTATGAAATGAGAGCTGGCACATTTATGTATTCTAGAAGGAATAGTACAAAAATAGAATCGGCATGCTCAAAATCCCAGCAAAGTTGTAGTACTCTCAGACAAACATATAGAAAAACCTCAGCAAGGAGTTCAGATCGCTGCACAGAAAGTGGAAAACATACATAATGCATGGAACAGGTAGGACAGCAAGCTAAGGAACTCAGACAGCAAGAAAATAATCCGACAAAAGCATGTGAGAAAACAAGCCAAAAAGGAAGATCTTCAGGAAGATACAGTTTCAAGTATTGAAACTGACTGAGAAGCCTCAGACCAACATACTAAATTTGTTGAAAAGCAAGTTATTTTAGAAGAAGAATACAAGGATTGTAAATGCTTGAGAGGGAAACAATCGAAAGGGAGAATAAATTAGAAGATCAACATGTTACAGCAGAGAAGCAAAAAACACCTTTTGCAATGAGAAGGAGGATAAAAAGTTTGCATGGAATGAGAGAGAAAGAGATGAACTTTCCAAATGAGGCAAAGACCGGAATTGGAAAACACAATTTGGTAAAGAGTATGATCCAAGCGGAGAGACTTAAAGCAAAGGAATCCAATGATTCAAATTATAATGCAGCTTAAACCAAGGCTGTCTGGTCAACTCATGCTGTTCAGACTATGGACAGATGGAGTTTATTGTTCCTAATAAGTTTAAGCTTGTTCAGGGGGAGAAAATTCTGTTGACATCAGTTTTATCATCAACCAAGAGTTCAAAATGCCATCGAGCTGAAAGTCTTTCAATGCCAAAGATGTTGTTCAAGAAACTTAGAGCATCAGTACAGCAACACTTCAAAACTCAAGGGCAAGTTTTCTCCAACCATGGAATAAGGCTCTTCTTTGACCTTCTTCATCTTGTTTCCTTTAGATCTTGGCATTCTAAGGAGCAAAAGAGGTATTTCTCCCTTTTCTGATTCATCGGCCAACTTGTTTTCCATTATCTGTCCATCTCTACTGCATTATTTTTTCTGTTCTAAGAGCTTCCTTCAATCTAAACAAGTATGACTAAACCTGAATTATTTCTGCTGCTCCAATGTCAAATAGTTCCAGTGCCTTTAGTCCTGTGTTTTCTGGAACTATTATTACAACTATTATTACAACTAAAAAATGAGAGCTGGCACATTTTTGTCTGATCAGGTTTCACCGCATCTACAATATGTCAATCAGTCCTACTACTAATTAAATTAAATAATGACTAAAAGCAAGGGCCACAGTCCGGAAATTAAAATTATAAAAGTCTCTAGCAGTTAACTAGAACTGTGCTATGGATAAGGCTTCATTCTCAAATAACATAATCTCTATAGACGACAAGAATTCATGACAAAATATTGGCATATAAAGTTTCCACAATATCTAGGGCCTGATGCCTGGATCAAGCTACGTAATGAGATCAATTTTATTGCAGAAAAAATCAATTTGGTCATAATACATAAATCATTTGAGTTGACCAAAGTCAGGACCTTCACAATTGCATAAGTCAAAGCAACAGAAATAACATAGAAAGATGGAAGAAAGCTAAAATAAGATTAAGCATGTGCTTAAGGCTTAACCAACAACACAAGTAGAAACCTCAAACGAATAGCATCGAATAAAGAAGTATGAAGATTGCTAAAAAATATGGATAATTTTACCCTAAACAGACTAGGCCCCGCATCCTAAGCACTTGTATTGAATCAAACAAATACAGTGCCGTTGGTAATTAAACATACAAGCTAGTAATTAATAAAATGTAAACCACCAAACCAACCTGACGATATTGATCAAAGTGAGCCAATATGCCCTCTGCAGCCTTCAACGTCTTATCAATATTCTCATGAGCTTTCCGAATAGAGTGCGTCCGAATCTGCAAACCCAAATAAAGTATTCAAAAGTGAACAATAAGATGGCAACAGAAACAGCTATAACATCAAAACTCACTCCCGATCTGCGCATTGGTTGCTTGAAAATTGAACCAAAAGAAAATATATATATTTTCCGACCCAGTAAAAGAGAAGTCAATCCTAAACAACCCAAAGCCAAATTTGAGTAGAAATTCAATTGAAGAGTGTAAAGTTCCTAAATTTTCCCAAGCCCTTTTCTTTCCCAGCATTTTCTCGGGGAACAAACATAGAAATGAAGCAAATGAAAAGAAAAATCACCTGAGTTGGACGCATGGCGGTTTCAAGGGCGGAGAGACGGTGGTCAAAAGAACCCAGAATTGAAACCACGTTGTCTGTGATAGTCTGGCTTTTATGAAGCGACTCTCTGAACATGGCTGCTTTTTCACTGAGAGGATCACCACCCGCCATTACTGCTATCCCCATCTTCTTCTTCGCCTCTGCTTCTCTCTTCCTCAGACAGAACTACAGAGAAGACGGAGAACCAAAGCTACCGGTAGCGGTATTTGAAAATTTGTATAGAATTTGGTTAACTACGGTGATCAAAGGATGGTGGGCCACAGTGCCAGTTTTCAGACTTCTTCAGATTTGGTAGACATTTCCTGTCTTGGCTGTGACAGGGTGTCCTCCGGCTGTGCTGTGCTAGTCTTGCGAGTATCTTTCAGAATTTTATTTTTATTTTTTTGGAAGTTAATTTTGAACTTTTTATTCTAAAATTACATTCTTATGTTAATTTTCCAATTATGACTAACTATATATTTCTTTACGAAATATTGGAAATTGTTAGCACTTAGCACTCATTCTAGTCAGATAAATAGGGCAAATTTACTAAAATAATACAAAAATAATAAATAAATACAATAAATGGTTACTGTTAAAATAATTTATTAAAATGGATCACTTTTGAATATTTTATTCAGATCTATCGGATAAAAAAAAAAACACTATTTTGCATTACAACATTTTACATAAAAAAACATTACAACAAAATAGTTAGAAGACTTCCTAGAAACCCTAAAAAAATGTTAAATCATTTCAACATTTTATATAGAGAAACGCTGAATCATTTCAGTGTTATATATAAAGAAACGCTGAAATAATTAAAGTGTTTCACTTTGGGAAACGTTAAAACGTTTCTGAGAGATTAAACGCTTTGAAAATGAAAAAAAATGTTATAATGGCGTTTCAGCTTTTTCCTAAGTAAAATGCTGAAATGTTTCAGCGTTTCTTTACATAAAATACTAAAACATTTCAGTGTTTTTCTTCAAAAAGCGCTAATATGACAAAGTAGCTTTTTCAAGCTGGACAGATAAGATAGAGGTGTGCTACAGTGTTTTCAATGTGACAATTTAGCATTTTTTTATGAAAAACGCTATTTTTCTATTGAAACACGTTATTTGTCCACTGGAACATGCTATTTTGAACCAGTCTAATTGTTCTATAAATATCGCTTTTTCAAATTGGTTTTTCACATTTGTTGAATGGTGAGTTGTGAAATTGAGAGAAAAACATTGTAAAATTGTTCTAAAATGTTGAAGAGGTGCGAGTTTGTGATAATTGAAAGTAAAAGTTAAAACATTTAAAAATTGTTAATGTATATTTAAATTATCATTTTACTATAAAATTACAGATAATAATATTTAAAAATGTTAAATATGTGTAGATGTATATAATTTTGACTGCAATGTTCGCTTATGTTTGATGTTAGATTAGGTTGATTTAGTGGAACGAAATAACTTGATAAACTAATTATCGAAATTGAGCTTTGTGAAATCTATATTGATATGTGTTATTGATTATTTAAGAAGAATATGTTTCTATTGGTTTATTATAATGGTCAGATATACGATGGACCTCAATGCGTCATATATGATGGTGCAAAGCTTGTTGGTTTGAACCTGAAGAACAGATGTGGACTACAACATCTCCAACTTCTTGTTCATCATAAATTTGATCTTTCAACAAATAAAGTTACTGACAAAATTATTTATAGATTTTCGATATATGTGAATTCATTATTTTATAATGTTGTTGAACTAGTTTGTGATGATGATATGGTCAACATGAATCTCTTATTGCAATTGAAATATTTATTAAGACTAAGACTGTGGATGGTGGAGATGGTGGA
>QAOA01008697.1:98540-138868 GCA_003255065.1 Cercis canadensis
TTTTTTTTGTTTATTTTTAATGAATAGAAAATATTATTCTTCTAGAAGCCACCCACTTTTCACATTACTGACATATATAATTAGCAAGTTTAACTGAATTTAATTACATTTAAATTATTTTAATTTTATAAGTGTATAGCATTATAACTAATATCAAAGTAGCATTACACAAGTTTTATTAATATTTTTTTTTTTTTACATTTAGTTACAATTCTAAATTTAAACACAAATTTATAAATTTTGAGAATGATTTCAATATCACTCAATTACAAATTATTTAATAATTTTATTGATATTTTAATAGCTCTAAAAGCAACCGATTGTGGTATGTGGTAAAAACTCTTGTTGGTTTATTTTATTCTACACGTTAACATAGTTAAATTGAAGTGTTATCAAAAGTTCCAAATCCAATTTAAGGTTGTTAATTACTGAATCCAAACGGTACCAACTTTGCCACTTAAATCAATTTGGGACCTACACATTATTGGGATAAAATTAATTTATAGCTTTCTCACTTGAAACCATTGACCATTTAAAAGCTGGGCTTGTTATTTTTTTTTCCTTATCTTTGTGGGTAGAAAGAAGAATGATATTTATTAGTTATAGAACTCAATGCTCACAACTAGGGGTGTTCATAACCCGGTTCACCGACCGAATCAGACCATTTTTATGTCAATCCAACGGTTAGAGATGAAGGTGGGCGGAATTGGATGGCTGAGATTTAAGATTTCGGTTTGGACCGGTCGGTTCGGTTTTCACTAAGTGAAACCGAACAAAACCGATATTATTCACGCCCTTCACCTTCACATCTCTTTCCCCATGATTCCTTTCCTCTTTCTTCCTCTTGTTCTCTCTCTTCTTCACTTTTGCAGAGGAAAGAAATAGAAGAATGCAGAAGAGAGCATGGGCGAAGAGAAAAATAAAGGGAAAATAGAGAGAGAAGAGTGCGATGGAAGCGAGAAAGCTTGGGGAACGCCGGACCGAGAGCAAAGACTTCAATAGTTCGCTAACCACTCGGAGCAGTTTTGCAGTTAAGGATATCAGCTAGTTGGTTGTTTGGCTCCTCGATCAGGACTGGAATATATGGCTCTTCGATTAGGACTTTCAGTAGCTTTTGGGGACCAAAGGAATCAGTCTAACCCCATCTTCCTCCACCCACCACCACTACCTGCTGCTGCAACTCCTCTTACGGTTGTTGCAGCCCATCGCCGCCACCACTATCAACAGACCAGCTTCTTCAAGCTATTGCTTCCCTCCTTCCTCAATCTGATCATATTCCAATTTATTTAGTATTGAAACAATTAAAGGAACATACTGTATTACTCCAACTAAGAGTTATATATAGTCTTCCCATAACTCTGCAAATGGTAAATGATTTAGCATTATCAAATGCCTTAGAACACCTTACCAAAAAAAAAAATGCCTTGGAACAACTCAAATTCAAGGAATATTCAATATTGTATTTCTTTTTCTAATTTGGATTTTAGGTGAAATAGAACCCAAAATCCTTCAAAACAAATATTCCTCCCTAATATTCAATATTCAATATTGTATTTCTTTTTCTAATTTGGATTTTAGGTGAAACACAAGAGAACCCAAAATCCTTCAAAACAAATATTCCTCCCTATATTTTTCCCGATTTTCTAGAAATGCAGTTTTGAGAATACACAAGGATATGATTTTATAATTACTTGCCTAAAATTTTATAAATTGCAAATATAAGCTTAATATATTTTAAAGAATTTAAAAGAGTTTGAATAATCTATAGTTTTCAAAATTTGGTTGCCTTGCTAGTTAAGTAGAATCTTGATCCATCACCATCTATACTCTAGTTTGTATTTTTATGTAATTGCCATGCACTTTCGTCCTTCACTTGAGGATAGTCAATTTTTATGTTAATTAAGAAAGCTCTAACTTTTTTTTGTTTTTTATTAAACCGACCATTTTATCTCTTACCCAGAGAGAGAGAGAGAGAGAGAGAGAGAGGATAGAGTAGAGGTGAAAGCTATGCTTTGTACGAGTGGCTTATTCTCTATCCACTTCCATCAAAAGGTTTAAACGTTAAGGTATGTAGGTATCTATCTATGTTTCATCCACAAACTCCTTCAATTACGGTTTGAAAAGTCCAAATAAACAATTTGGATTTAATATGGGTGTCACCATCAATTTGTTTAAATATGTCCAGTTCTCAGGCCATTGCACGCAAACCTCAAATGCTTTGGACCACCTTGCTGCATTTTTGGAGTTCACTACACCTTTCTTCTTAATTTTATTTTTCTTTTTCACTTTTTTTTATTAGCTCTAGGTGGCCTATCTGTGACCAAATAATATACAAAGCGTTAATGTGAACTTGATTCAACGGTGAGAAATTCAGACTCTTTATTCAATAATTTTGGTTTAAAGCAGTGAAAATTTGTTAATAGGCATCTTACGTAAATCATGTCTTTGATTCTGATACACTCTAGCTGGTTTCTAAATTTTTCTTGTACCAAAAATAATATACACATCATTTAAGTTTTTTATCCTAATTCAATGTCTTTTTTTTAAAGGATGTTTTTTATTGGAGGCGACACAATAATGGTAGTATATCCTTTTTCTAAAATTTTATCTCACATGCACATAATAGAATTTGAAAATAATTCTTCTCCTCTAAAATATTAAGTGTTCAATCATTAAAATATCTCGTTAAGAACAATCTAATGTTCTTAATTTGACTTGTATGTCGAATATATAAATATAATTATGGTCCGTGTCACTTTTGTTAAAAAAATATTAAAGTATACGAGGTTGCTTAATACCAAGTGCATCTATGCATGGAGAATATGGACTAATTTTTATATTTATACACGTGGACGATTATATACGCCATTATATTTAAATTTTTTTTTACAGATACAATTTAAGAGTTGCTCAAGCATAGTTATGCATAATTCTGAATTTAGTAATTGTATAAATAATATTATTTTATCATTAATAGAATAACAATAATAATTGTGCAACAATGTGCATTCGTACGTGCATACCATCCAAGTTATTTACATTGAAGTTTTAATAAAATGCTAATATATTAGTGTTGATACCTAAATTTGCACTTATGGGCATATTGGTTTTTTTTTTTTATTCAAATGTCCCAGATATTACAAAAAAAAAAANGCAGAAGCAACCTTTGACATTTTCTACTAGCCAGTTCTATTGCCGCTGCAGGATGACACCACCCATTTGAAATTGGTCATCCTTGCCTCATATGGCTGCACAACCTACAAATGGGAGAAATTTAGTTTAGCAACTAACTTCAATCATTGGCTATAAAAAGCTCAAGAAGATACAAAGAAAAGACACCAGGATACAGAGAGAGAAGTACGAAGAGACAAAGAGAGAAATACACAGTAACAAAGGAGAAGAACCACTGTGAGAGACTGAGGGAAGATGGGATACAAAGAGTGAGCAAAATCCTCAAAGTAGAAAGCAAAACAGTGGATTGACAACAGCTTAGGCTAGTTCGGTTTGGGCCGAAGTGGCCAATTTATGGGTTAGCTTCTCATTCATTTACTTTGCTGTTGAGTTTAAGTCCTGATGGGTCATTTGCTATTTGTTTAGGCTTTGTTATTGTCAAATTGAGTTTAATTTTTTTAGGTTCATGTGGGCTGGTCTATTTCGTTTTAGGCTTATGTATTTATTGGATCAGGCCCACGAATTAGGCTAGTAGCCCAACTTTTATTTTTATTTTTTATCTCCTTAGTCTTTTTGTTGTAGTGTTATTTAATTTGGGCTAGTCCATTTATGTGTTTTATTTCATTTCTTTATTTGTTGGATTAAAAGTTTATTTTTTTTGGCTAGGTTATTTCACTAATTTTGTTTTAGGGTTATAGTGTTCAATATATTTTTTATTTATTTCTTTTTTTTTTTGGAACCCATCTATTTAGGACTCATGTTTTGTTTTTGAGTTATTCTTATTTATTCATTTTTATTTGTTCTTTATATTTTTTGTTATCATTTTTTTATTTTATCCTAATTAGTGGCACTAATTTATTTCATCTTATTCACTTTACATGTTTCATACATTTCACATTATATTTAATCATTGTAAATGAAATTAAAGCCCGACGACGGATTAAATTAAGAAATAATTGTGTTGATAATCTTTCTTAATGTACCTGAGGTAAGGGATAAATTTATTGGTAATGCCAGAGGTACTGGAGTGGCCAATGAAATTCCCAATATTGCTTTGATTCTTTTAATTATCGTAATTTTTGACATTTTATGTTACATTTTATCTCATTTTATCATTATTTTTGTTTATGCTGGAATAAGATTACCGACGAGAGAATAATCAAAATTAGTCATAATTATGACGATATTTTGACATTCTGGAGGTAAAGGGGTTTCTCTAATTTTGCTAGAGGTACTAGCAGGGCTTGAGACTAACACTTGATAAAAATCTTTTCTATGTATAATTCTCCAAAAAGAAGTATTCTTTATACATAATATCATACTTTTATTTACTTGAAGATGTGGATTAAAAGTACTGACGAAGGAATAATTAAGAATAGCTGTGATGATGACGACTCTTTGACATTCCAAAGGTGAGGAGTGTTCCTTTAACCTTTCCAAATGTATTGGTGGACTAAAGAAAGACTTTCAATAAAAAAAAAAAAAGTCTTTTGCCACAAATCTTAAACTCATTTTTCTAACATACGTAATAAATTACAATTTGTACATTTTCTAGTTATTATTCCGATAATAAAAATGTTAAAACTTGTCTATGACAGAATAGATTGGGAGATGATTGTAATGACAATCATTGTCTCTACCTAATAATCTTGAGGTATCATTTAGGTTTTGCCAGAAGGACTGACGGGACCTAGCAAAGTATTACTCTATTTTAAAACATAATGTTATGACTAATTTAATTCATTTAGAAAATATAACAATTGATTAAATAGGTAACCATTCTAAGAATACATAATCAACCCCCAAATCTAAACTCTAAAAACACAGACCTTCTCCTTTTTAGGTGTCCAATCGCAACATTCCATTTGTTTAAAAATAGAATAAAACGATTGGTGGCGACTCCGTTCTTTTATATCATATCATGCACCTTATCTTTTATTTTTCTCATAGATGATTTCGCCGCTCCGCATTGCACTCCAAAAGGGATGCTACGACAATTAGTATACAAACATTGTGCTAATTAACTATGCAGGTGTGCACTTGTATATTTGCATAGGCAAGTCCCATGACTCCCATTGGTGCATTAGCATACACTGATTGATTTACTTACCATAATTTTTTTTTGATGGAATACTTATCATAAATTATTGACAACAACTATTAATGCATTTAATTAATTATTTTTCTAAAGATCTGCATCTAATAAACCATTTTAAAATCAACCTCTTGAAAATGCTACAATTGCTTTAAGAGCTTATAATTTAAAGTGCAATTAAGTTTACTATAGTTTATTGGAACTTGGTGTGCCTTGTGGTAGTAGTTACCGTTATTAGCGGCATAATGTCTTCTAACTTTTAGTCAAGTTTTTTTTTTTTTTTTAGTTAAATGGTGGTAAAGAAATTCCAACCCTTAATTTTTTATATAATACTCAAATCCCTCATCATTAAATCACACTTAATAATTTTCTAATAAAATTTTTAAATAATANATACGCATATTTTTATTATGTAATTCAGCGTATTATTTTAATATTTATTTTTCCTGCTTAAACTCCAAGTCCTGTTTGTAATAATAATATTTTAGAAAAAAAAAGTTCTTAGCTGTTAGTCACGTGCGTAGCGAGCCCTCAAGGATCAAACCCCCTCAATGGATCCGCGTTTCTGGTCTGGCTCACAGCACAGATTCCTTGAGTAACGGTCACTAACCGTGTGACGGTGTGAGTGTGACTGTTAAAGTTCGCTCAATTTTTCAAATATTTAAAGAGAAATGCAGCAGTAAAAGAATGGCATCCAATTAGTCAAACCCACTAAAAAAGTGCAAGTAAATCTAAATTGAATTAAGTAGTTCTAACTTTAAAGTTTCAACTTATATAGCTCAGATTAATAATATAGTAAAAAACGGTAACAATTCATATATATATTACTGCTATTTTCATATCATATTTTATTAATGACATATCTTATTTAATGTCTAAATATTATATAGACTAAATTACTCTCAATTAATATGAATTTTTTTAACTTTGACTAAATTTCTTTTTATATTAAATAAGAGTTTTTATAATTGACTAAAAAAAATTTATATTAAATAAGAGTAAGTTAGTCTATATTATATTTAGACATTAAATAAGATGTGACATTAATAAATAAATAATAATAATGTTATTTATTTAATGAGCTTGACACCCAAATTTAATATACTTGTGGATTGTGTAATACTTATAAGTACATTAGTTCAAATTAGTGAGTTTTTAGAATTTGACCTATATGAAAAAAGTTTAATTCAGTTAAGTTTAAATTATGTTAAATATACCTATATAAATTTAACTAGTATACAAATAATATTACTCTACATAAAATAGTAGCCCTCTTTCATTCTATGACAAGAGATGAGTGATATTAGTTAAACACTATATTATATTAAAATAATTGATACAATTTAAATTTATTTGAATTTACTTAAATATTTTCTATATTCCTCAAAT
Source organism: Cercis canadensis (assembly GCA_003255065.1). Taxonomy (NCBI): domain Eukaryota; kingdom Viridiplantae; phylum Streptophyta; class Magnoliopsida; order Fabales; family Fabaceae; genus Cercis; species Cercis canadensis. Next base: position 105,196 of record QAOA01008697.1, read on the forward strand.
ACTGCATCTCAAATAAATTTTTATAAAGACTAGTAATTTTGTTTGGATGGGGCTGTAAAAAAATAAATAAATAGATTATGGGGACCAATTCCTTCAATAATGCAGTTTTCTAACTTATTTTCATCAATACAATTCTTTTGCAAATATTTCCATTATTATGGCATTTTTTTAATATTATTTCGTTTGGCTATAGCTGAAAAAGGGGAAATAAACTATTGAAAGGTGCCATATCATTTGTCACCTCTGATCTTGAGAAGCGATAAATGATATGGCGCCTTTGAAGTGCACTATATTCTTTGAAATTGCAATGAAATAGAGTGGCTCCATTTTATATGTCATCTCTCAATGTGAGAAACGACATGTAAAATGGAGCCACTCCATTTCTTTTACGTCTTATGAAATGGAGTCACGACATATGAAATAAAGACAATTTATTACTCATTTCGTCTCCCACTCCATTTCATTCCAAATAATATTTTAAAAGAAAAAATTATCGTAATCATAGAAATATTTACAAAAGAACCGTATTGATAGAAATAAGTTAGTAAATTGCATTTATCGAAGGAATTGGTCCAGGTTGATTATGGGTGTCAAATTGTGAAAAAGGTGTATAGAAATAAAAGTAGTTGAGCATTAAATGCCAAGAGTAATTTAATAAACTTATAGTTCCTATATGCCAAACTTTATTAGTTTATTATGGTCACCGATGAAGCAACGAGTATAGTCCAATATTTGGCAGAATTAATTGTTATGTAACAAATCCTGGCTGTGGTGGAATCGATCCTCCAGAAAGGTCAAACAAGAGATCAATCAGAATTTAGTATATTAATGAGGTTTACGACCCTACAACAACTTGAATAAGAATTCAATTAGGGTGTGTCTGCATGACTCATATATATATATTGGCATTTATGAAAGTTTATGTCGCACAATCTTACATTAATTGATATGGTTTTATTTGAGTTATATAAAAAGTGTTTAAGTGTGTCTAATTAACGTTTAAGTAAATTTAGTTAAAATTAAATACTATCATAATGTGATAATTATTACTTCGTAAATAATATTACTTTAACTAGCCAGGTCTATGCCCTACCGAATAGGCAACTTGAATGAGGAAAAAAAACAACGTATGTAATATGAGCACGCACGAAATAGTGTAAACGCATCTTTCATATTGTTGAAATTGATTATGGGAACCACTTCATAAACTCTTCAAACCGTTAGAAGCACTTTCTCGACAGCCTGGTTCAAAGTTTTTTAGCTGTTGAGTAATAATTCAATGTAATTGGTTGTGTCAAGGTGTTAATCGATTAATGGCTTAAAAAAAGTGTTAATTGGTTGTGTCTTTCAAGTGTAAACGTGTAGAGTATCTAATAATTTTTTTATTTACAAAAAAATTAAGGTGAAAAGAGACTATTTTATTTTAAGGTTAGAATATATTAAATATTTTAATGAAATTTTATAATAATATTTACAGATTATTTATTAAATAATGAGTACTATCAGTGATATTTAAATATAAACTTTACAAGTAAAGTGTTTTGATTTTTACTAATGGACTAACCCCCTATTGACACATATAATGATATCACATTTTGTTTTATAATCTATATTGGATAAATGGAAAACAAATGAAATTGATGATTCACTAAGTTAATTAGTAATTACAAGCTTACGGTCATGATTTAAAGATGCAAGAAAGACTGAAATGTGAATCATGCTTTTCTCTTTAGACAATCCAATAATTAAAAAGAAAAAAAAGTGAGAAGTGAAAAAGAAAATGACTTTTACCATTTCACTTTTCATTATCACATACCTCAAAGAAGAAAGTTCCATTTCTNGCTTACGGTCATGATTTAAAGATGCAAGAAAGAGTGAAATGTGAATCATGTTTTTCTCTTTAAACAATCCAATAATTAAAAAGAAAAAAAGTGAGAAGTGAAAAAGAAAATGACTTTTACCATTTCACTTTTCATTATCACATACCTCAAAGAAGAAAGTTCCATTTCTTGGACTGGCTCCACCTGTACCTCCACCTCTTAAACTCTAATAATTAGAGATTTATCACTTTATCTGTATATACCAATTTAATATACTGTTATTTTTTTACCAAAGTTAAATTGAAAAATAGTGGGCCACCACAGATACACTTAAAGCAGCATGGAAGCTCCAGCAGGACCAGCAGGAGTAGCCCACCTCACACACCTACATCATCATCCAGAGATTCCGTATATCCAACGGCTCAAAAGTCATCATGAATCGCGTCCCCACACACCCTCGCTATAAATCCCCGACAGTTTCGAACCTGCACCTTATGCAGTAACCACCTCCAAATTCCGTAAGACACTCTCAGTCTTCTCGAACCTCCACTACCTCGCCGGAAAAACTCACTGGAAAAATGGCGTTCATTCTTTCTATGAAAGTGTTTCTCATTTCCACCGCTTTTTTGTTCATTGCTTTGGGCATGAAGTTCTCTGTTCCATTGGTTATCGAGTTCTTATCCACGCACGTATCCCTCATGTGGAGCTTCTTCCAGTTGTGCTTCAAGCCTCCGTACGTCTACGTCATCATTAACGGCATCATCATCACCATCGTCGCCTGCTCCAGGTTCCACCACCACTCGGCTGGCGTCGACGATCCAAAGGAGGCAGAGCCTGCCCCGGAGCCGAAGGTTCCGGCAGTTCCAGCTTACGAGTTCAAAACTCAGCCGGAGATTCACTCCGAGTTGGCGATCGCTGAACCGCCAGTTCTGTCTGAGCCGGGAGAAGATCCACCAGTTCTGGAGGTGAAGACCGTCATCGTGAATGGCACAGTGGCAGTAGAAGAAGATGAAGACGAGAAAGGAATCGACGACCGATCATTGAAGTCCACGTGGACACCGATAAAGAGAATGGACTCGTGGGAGTTTCCATCAGAGTATCTTTCAACGGCGGAGAAACCTCTCATTTCCGCTAGATTCGGTCACCGGAAACCGCTCAAAGCCAGTCCTGAAGGTATCAATCTCTTTTCATTTCAAAGAAATTTCGACAATTCAAAAAATTTGAAACGTTTACAATACGCGTTCACAACTGAACAGTAAACGGCTATTGCAGTGTTGTCGGTTCCATGTAAATTCCAAAACAGAGTTCAAGTATGGCGTCTGCCGAGAACAGTTATAGAAGGTCGTCTCGTCAACTTTCTAATGATTTTTTTTTGTCTCAGGTGGGAGAGCGTTGAAAGTGTCGAATCCAAAACGGCACGAGACGCTGGAGAACACGTGGAAGGCGATAACGGAAGGTAGAGCGATGCCGTTAAGCAGGCACATGAAGAAGTGTGACACGTGGGATAACCGCGCCAGCATGGACCCACTTGAAATTAACTCTATGAAGAAATCAGAGACGTTCAAGGACCGTACGAATCAGCCAGCTTCTACAGAGGCTACTACAGAGGCTACTTCTTCGCCATTGAACCTTAGGAAAGAACCATCGCTGAGTCAAGACGAGTTGAATCGGCGAGTGGAAGCGTTTATAAGCAAGTTCAATGAGGAAATGAGGTTACAGAGGCAAGAATCGTTGAATAACTATATGGAGATGGTAAACCATGAGAGCCAGCCACTAATCTAATAGTGCAAAGATATTTTGCAGGAAAATAGGATTAATTATTAATAGGCTAATAGTTTTTTATTTTTATTTTTTTGCCATAAAAGTTTATGGATAAGATAGAGTTTGGTAGTATCTTTTATTTTTTTCCCCCAAAAAGAAATAGGGGTTTAACATATCTATCTTATTAAAGAGAAGTCTGTAAAGGAAAGAAATATAGAAATCCTGCAAACTAGTTAGGATTGCTGTTGTTCAAATCTAGTTTATTATTATTAATGGATGACTGTAAATTGTTTAATTTGGCTTTCTTCTTTTGGTTTCTTAATATGGCTGCAACATTTTATGTCAAATATTCTAATTCTTCTTTAATATTTTAACTATAATTTTATATTCAAAGACAAAATTTACAAATATAAATTCAAGAAAAAAAAATTTAGTATCACTAAACTATAAACTCTTACCTCCGAATTAATTAGCCTTCATCAAATTAATTAATTATTAATTTCTATGATCATAAAAAATATAATTAAATTCACAAGTAATTAACGTTTTTTTTGTAGTTATTGAAATATCAAAGTACGTACTTCAAATTTTCTTGGATTGACGTAATTGACAAGTCAGTGTTAGATGTTCTGTGGATTTGGTTACGAACCTAACTTAAAAGTTGACACTATAATACAATGAATATTAGCAGATAGAATCTTTCATCAGCTTAGTGATGATGTGTTTCATGAAGATTATAAATATAACTAAAAGCAATGTCACTTTTTATTTGAAGGGGGATATCATAAGACACGTTGTATTTTAATTTTGATCACATAATTTATTTTTTATTTTATTTTTTTCTTTACTGTATGATGGGCAATGTTAGTATATTTATGACACTTTCAAGTTGTAAGTCAAATATCTGCAGGATTGACTATGATATGATTTAAGGAAAAAATAATATATATGCACATGACATCAGTATTTTGCAAACATTTGTAATTTTTTTTTAAAAAAGACAACAAAAGTTTCAAATTTTTCAAAACGTATGACTGTCAAAAAATTTACAATTCTTTATTAAAAAGTTTACCTAATTTTATAAATGAATAATTAATTTTTGTAAAATCTATTCAAATCACATATTTATGTAGAATGCTACAATACACAACTTAAGAGTTATGTACCACTATAAATTCATTAAGGACCCTTCGATATAATAACTTACAAACTCAAGTATTTTGTGCTTATCCAAATATCCAAAAATTACAAATTCTGTAACATCGATACACAACTTTATTGATGTGTATCGTAGACATTGCCTTTAAGAAAATGCATTAAGGACCCTTAGATATGATAATTTGCAAATTCGGGAATTTTGTGCTTATCCAAATACCCAAAAGTCACAAATTCTATAGCATCGATATACAACTTTATTGATGTGTATTGTAGACACTACCTTTAAGAAAATGATGGAGAGGATAGGTACTCCTTCAACCACCACATTTAAGGTTCAAACTCTTTGAAAATGTCCAATTTGATTAGTGACACACCTTAATTTAGAGAAGCAGTTAGTTTTCCTAACAAAAAACAAAGTGAAAACGAGAAGAAAAGACAATAGAATGTACGTATAGATAACTTCATTGATGTGTATTAGAGGCCTTAAGAAGATGCAGTACATGATAGTTACTCCTTCAACCACTACATTTTAAGTTCACACAAGAAACTTCTTTGAAAATATCCAATTTGATTGGAGAGTGACACACCTTAATTGAGAGAAGCAGATAATTTTCTAACAAAGAAAAACAAGGTGAAAACGAGAAGATAAGACAATAGAATGCACGGTAGATAACTTCATTGATGTGTATTAGACACTGCCTTTAAGAAGATGTAGGACATGATAGTTACTCCTTCAACCACATTTTAAGTTCAGACGAAACTTCTTTGAAAATAACCAATTTGATTGGAGAGTGACTCACCTTAATTGAGAACAAAGAAAAAAAAAACAATGTGAAAACGAGAAGAAAAGACAATAGAATGCAAGAAAAACGACGTTTAGTCTATTTAAGAATGGAGGAAGAAGCACATGTTTGAATAATCATGTCAGCGCAGAAAAGGAATAAAAAGCAAAATAATGATAGACATTAGAATTAAAGCAAGTTCATAGCATTACCAAGTACTAACCAACAGCAGCGCAGCCGAAAAGAATATACACATTATATCTTTTAATCAGGAAAAACTCTACACGTTAATATACAAAAATTTCAATTTGATTTCTTTGGAACCTTCTTCTCTTGAATCCTACTTCAAAAATTTCTGTTTAGAAGCTTTGGCTTCCGCTTATACCTCTTTCGAATATTCCGTTCCTCTTCAGATACTATACTAAGCAAGCAAGTCCCATACCCTTTCTAAGAAAGGCCAAAAAGAAAAAAAGAAAAAACTTGATCATGGTAATAAGAGTTATGTGAGGGACCTCAAGCCATTGTTTTCTATGACCATTGTTATCTCTGTTATGCTTTTCTGAGTTAAAATTTCATCTTTCTTTCTGCTTTTTTATTTTCGGAGAGAATAAATCTTTGTGGTGTCAAATCCGCTGATACTTTCAAACTATGAACTAATCATTTATTACGATCAATGCGTTAGCTAAACTAGTGATAAAATTATCCAGTTCCCTTTTATTGGCCAGCTAATACACTTTCAAAATATTAATGAAGGGATAATTGGAAATATGGGACTTTTATAATTATCATAATTGTTTATCTAGTTATGTCCACTACATTTGTATGATAATTGACATCAAAGAAGTCCCAAATTCCAATCTTGGATCTCCTTCCGTCTCGAAGGAAAAAATCAAGGTAACTCAATACAGGGAACATATAAAAGAGAACCATCTTCAAGAGAAACAGGCTACAGGAAACTCAATTCAGAAAAATACACAAGAAATGCTGCGGTTTTCAGACCCAAAGATAAAGACAATGATGCTGGCACAATTGTGACACAGCAGAAAAATAATCCTGGATTGAAGAATACAGAGGTATCACTTAACAACTATAATCTACTGTTAAGATATACACGTCTAAAATACAACAAATTAAAACTGAGGTTAGATTGGTGTTAGTACATGATATAAAACATCAAAACTGACTTCATTGTTATCAAAACTTACATCAAGCTGATTAGTTTTACTCAACATTTAATTTTTTTTCATCCTTTTTATTCTCTCTAGAGCACCAAGCCGGCTCTCATCTTTATCTTTATCTTCTACTTCTCCATTCTGTTCATTCTCATCTCTCTTTCGAACCAAACCACCGAAAACAGCAGAAGGGACATCTTTTTGTGCAATTTCAACTTTTTCATCTTCAGAGTCACTTTCTTCTGGTAACTCAATGTCTTCATGATTTGCAGTAACTTTTATTCCACCATCAGACTCTGATTCCACTCCAGCACTTACAAACCCAACTTTCCTATCTTTAGCAACCGAATTGTTACCTACTGGGGCTAATTGCCTTTCTAGAGCAGCCATTTCATCTTCAGGGACCCCAGCCTGTTTCAATTTATCTTTGGCATCATCAAGATTCACAGTTTGATCCTTTTGCATCAGATACTCGGGCAGTATAAAATGTGTCTGCAAAACAATAAAATTATGATTTAGTAAAGATTTAAGATAAATAAAATAACATCAGATGCAACACTATGGACCTGGGTACAGGGAAAAAGAAAATGAAAAGGATAAATCAACCTGACTGTAGCTTGCTGAGACACTCCGCTTAATACGAAGCATTTCTCTGAAGGTATCTTCATTTCCATGCTGCACCTCAAACTCATGCCACTTATTCCAAAATTCTGGATCAGATCGTGGATCTGCAAACTGAGACGCAAATACAAATATCCCACGAGCCCGATCAATTTCTCCCAAGCTTTTCTCCAGCTCAGCATACTTCAAACACATAGTTTTGACATCCTTGTCTGGAAGACCAGACTCAATTGCCTGCTCATAGATCTCCCTTGTTTTGGGCACACCAAATATCTCAGCTGCACGAGCAATATAGATTTCATACATGCCTAACTTCTCATTGTTTGGAACAGCCTTGGTTGCTTGGTCATAAACCTTCATAGCTCTCTTTGCCAGTCCATAGTCCTCCTCCAATTTGGCATATTGCAGGTACAGAGGTTTTACTTGATCAGCAGGGGCCTGTTTGGCAAGCAAGCACCCAAAATAAGGATAAGGTCAGCATCACAACAGACTATGAGCAACCAACAAGTTTTGTTTGATGCAAGCCAAAATGATTATCAGGATAAAAAATATCATTAAACCTATGCCTATACTATTAATTATGCAAAATACTTATTATGATCTTTCATAAATGAGAGACAATTTTTAATCCAAAACTTCAATACAAGTTGCTCATAAAGTTATCCTAATGCTCTCAAAACTTCACAATACCTTAAAACATTCACAAACAGGCATAGCATACATTAAAATCACACATGAAGAAAAGGCCCAAAATATAATACACACATACACTTTGACTTACACTATTGACCTAACCATCCTACTTAATCAACCCTTGAATTAATATCTTCCTCAACCCTACCCTAGAGCATTAAAACTTATATCTTATACTCCTTTATCGTCTTTATCAAGTTTTAAGAAAAGAACAAAGCCAGCTCCCTCTTCACTTTTTGTCTCCCTTTTCCTGTGGCAAAAGTGCTATGCTCCTTCTCATTTCTCTTTTTTTTTTTTTTTTTTTTTTTTTTTTTTTTTTTTTTTTTTTTTTTAAAAAAAAAANTTCTTTTTCTTTTTCTTTTCATTTTTCTCAAAAAAAAAAAACAGGAACATATTATAGCATTTTTCAAGAATCCAATACTCGCTTGGCATCTTGAAGCTAGGGATTCTGAAGAAGCCAAGCCAAATAAATGCTTGAAGGCATTTTCTTAGAGGAACAACAGTTACATGCACCTTCCTTAGCCTATGAAGGTATCAGTATTATTATTCTACATTGACTCATCAAATCTACTGTATGTTCCATGCAAAAATCTCTTATATGTTGTAAGTTCAACTTGATTAAGAGAAAATACAAGCATTCAATGAAATCGATAAGACAACATTACAGTGCTCAAACAGATGACTGGCAACGGATTATATAAGAAAAGGTCACAGGCTTAATAGTTATCTATATAATAGTTGTAAGAAAATTATACTACATCAAAAGCATTTCAATTTGAGGGAACAACAATGTATATACCGTTTCAACAGCATTCTCAAACAGCTCTCTGGCTCTTTCCAATTTCGTCTTTCCATATCTTTTCACAAACTTCGACAGATATGTAACCCATATGTCGTTAACGTGTGGGTACTTGAATATCTTTACACCTCTTTCATATACCTTGAAAGCATCTTCGAAGTATTTATGCTCCTGCAAAATTCAATGGTAACAACTTGTCAATCAACAAAAACCAGTAGAACTAAAACCAAAAGAAATAACACATAATTTGCTCCATACCTCCAGAAAGTATGCATAATTGATTATTATTTGTGGCGTAGCTATTCTTAAATCCAATATTCGCTCATAAACGGCCCGAGTAGACTCCAATGTACCCAGGCTTTCCTCCAAGTCCACATAAAAGGTCCACAATCTCAAGGATTTATGCAGCTTCATCTGAACTGGTTCGTTCCCATCAGAAGCCACTACAAGTAAAGCATAAGCCAAATATCAAGTCAGTTCACTCCCCTAATAACCATGATGATACTTATTGAAGAAGAATAAAATCAAATACCAGTTCTTCTAATCCCTATAACTACTCAATAATTACATACAAGTGTCTGATTCTCTGGTCAACTTCATGAAGAGTACTACTACAATTCTTAGGAACAGCTTCTCATTCAAACAACAGCAAACCATATACATATATATTAGAAATACCTATAGTTAAATGCTTTCTACAGTTTATGGCTGTTCCATTACTAATGAATAGTCCCACCAATGTTACATGAAATGCAACATAGAACACACAATTGGTATGAATAGCCATATGTCATGAGAAACAAAGTGGCCTGCCTGAAGATAACAGCAAGGATAAGCCTTAACTCCATATATACTGGACGCACACATGAATCCTCAGCTAAAAACTAATCAAAATCTAACATAAATTATATTTTATATTCTATAGAAAACTAAGAATATCTTACCACTACCTCTCATCCAGCCATATCATTATAGCAATACATGCATTCTCAGACTTTTATATTATCTCTTTCTTCTCCTAACTTGTGTCTTCTCATCCTCCTTCACTGAGAATTACATACAAGGCACATGCTGAAATTACCTTATATATTTTACCATTTAATGCTCAACAAAGCTAGCCTAGCCCAAAAATATTTAAGACCTTTTAAGAAAGAAGGTGATATAGAAGTGTACATTGAAAAACCTGTCTCAGTATCTTACATAAACAGTTTTAGACTCAAGTTAAACAGCATTCTACATAACAAACTTAAATTGGACAAACGTTTCATCTAAAAAGATTGTCAATAAGCATGCAGGCAAAAAATAAAAACCTGCTGACCACATTAGGTCAGATATAAGGTAAGGTAACTAAGGAAAAGAAGGCAGTTAAAATTACCATGAAGCAATTCTCTCATAAGTGAGTGATAACTTTAAAATGCAATTGTCCTTAACCTACATCAGAGTGATTCCTATCTAGTACTTCCAACTGGTGGGGATGTAAATAAAAATACCAGTCTTGAAAAGAATGGCAAAAGACTACGTATGAAGAAAAGAAATTCAACTTCATTAACATGGCTAAAAGTTATCTAAGCAAACAAATTTTAATTGTCTCCTTTTTGAAGGTGTGATCCATATAGTCTAAGGAAATAGATTATTAGATATAATTCAAATATTAGTAAATCATATTAACTGCAAACAAACCTTTGACAGTGCTAAAGCTTGATTCCAACTTGGCACTGTCAGAATTTTAGTACAATAATATAACAGAATTTTTTATATGTCTAGATGTAGCTACAGAACAATTCCATTTCAAAACAGGTTACTAAAAACATAAAAGTATGTAACCAGGGTCAAATTATAATTACCTTTTCGTTTGACCTCAACAGATGGCTCTGCTGTTGCCCGTCTCATAAGCTCAAGTGCTCCCTTGAAATTCTTATGCCTCAACTCCATTTCGGCCCATTCACACCAGAGACTAGCCAGATTATCCACGGTCTTGTAGTTCACTTGCACTGCTTTGTCAAATATGACTCTGGCGTTGGCAAGATCTTTGTAGCTCTCGTACAGTTTCGCGAAAGCAACCCACAATGTGTGAGGCTTTCCCACTGCCTTCATGGGATCAATTGTCCTTACTGCTTCAGTGTAAGTCAGTATCTGCTTAGTAGGATTACCCTCAAACAGCTTCACCCTTCGGTGCCACTGCTCTACATTATGAGGATTTTGTCGTAAAAGAACACTATTAGCCAATTCCGGCCTCCTGTCCATAAGATGTTCCAATCGAGCCAACCTCAAATCTATGTCATTTTTATCATTTAACCAAAATCCATGTAGAATCCTCTTCTCAAAGTCATCCTCTGATGATTTTCCCTTCAAACGAATATCTTCATCCTCATCAATAAAATTTTCTTCATCATTCTCTTCTTCTTCATCACTTAAGTCCATCTCCTGCATCTTAAAAGCAAGCATACTCTCTTCAAACTGTGAGTATGAATCAAAAATCACACCAAAATCCCTTACCGTTGTCACGGTAGACATACCCTCCTCAAATATATCCCTTGCCATCTCATGCAAACCCCTCCTAATATAATACTCTGCTAGTGATGTCCATAGCCGCCCCACCTCATCTGTAAATTTCCTTAACCCACCCCTAATAATAGCATCAACATTCAACCCAGAGACTTCATTGGCATGTCTGGTAAGCAAATCACACAACTCCAACCACAGCCTATGCTTCGTTTTCCCCTTTATTGAAAAAAACTGGTCATCATTCAACACTGAAGCTAACCTTTCTGCACCCTCTTGCCATAGACTTGAATCAACCAAAAACTCAAGAAAATCTTCAATATGAGTAGGGTCATATTTCAAGTACCTGCGATAAACCCGTAGAGAAGTCTCAATTGGGACACCCTTTTGGCTCACGAACTGAAGGTATGGCTCCCAAATACGATCATGCTGGGTTACTGGCAGTGCACAAAGAGCCCTATCAAATGTTCTTCGAGTCTTTGTGAGCAATTTCTGCTCCGTCAGAGTCTTGAGATACATAATCCAAATCCTGGGCATTTTGTGCATTGTGACTAGAGCGCGTTCGAATGTGTTGTTGAGGGTCTCGTACTGGGAATGAGTGATGGGTAGGTTCCGAACAAGGTCAAGGCGTTCACGAAGGTAAGCATGCCAAAGCTTGTAGCTTCCAGGGAGGGCTTTGAGGGCACGCTCATAGATAACGAAGCGCTTCTTGAATGGAGCTTCTGAGCGAGCAATAAGGTATCGCCACCATAACTTGAGGCTAAAGGGGTTTCGCAAGATCTCTTCTTCATAGAGAAGGTCGTCTTGAGAGGGGTAGAATTCTTGAGGAATCGACATAGACGAGCTTAGGAAACAGAACTTGCTGCGAATCGATTCGAAGTCGGAATCCTCTGAATTTGGATCGGAAAAATTGTTGAGGGGGAAACCAGTAAAACCCTAACCCCAAACTCCCTAAGCCCTGATAAGTGATACCCCAATCATAGAGGGTATAGAAAGCGAAAATAGAACCAAGCTGATGAGGATTGAGGAGAGGGAGAGATCGAGGGAAGAAAAACCCGCTAGAAATTAGGGGATTGGGTAATTTGTAAAAGATTTTGGGTTTAGGTCATGTAAAACTAAAGTTCTGGATCAGAATTTTACTGGTTTATTGACAGTTTTGATTTTATTGTTAAATAATTATTTAAATTTTTTTCATAAAATTTAAGTAAATAAAAATATTTTTAGATCAAGTAAAATATATAAAAAAAGAGGTTTCTTAGATACTTTTAGTATTTATATAGTATGTCATACAACATAAAAATAATCAATAAATGGATGACATGTGTACAAATTAATTGTTTTTAAATTTATTTAAAAAATTAAATAAATTATATTTTATATATAATAAAATATAAAAATTATGTATGTTTGACACGTCAGTGTAGTATAACATACTTACATAGTATCATAGAATTCCCGATAAAAAAAACATATTTTTTTAAATTAAGTCTATAAAATATTTTACTAAAATTTTAATTTTTTTTTACAAAGTTCAAGCAGTTAAAAAAATTTAAAATTAAATAAGTTTATCTGAAATTTTTTGTAGAATCTCTTATAAACTTAATTTAAAAAAATATAAAAAAAAAAATTAACATGTCTTACTTGATATAAATTTTTTATTTGCTTGAATTTTGTAAAAACAATTTAAAATGGTTATTTAACAATAAAAAAAATATTTTTATATTAATTATGCTTAAATGGTTAGTTAACACTTAAAAAATAATTTTTCTATGTCACATCAACATAGTAACAATAAAAAAAATTAATTTATCTGTGTCATGTCAGCATGCCGTTAGGTTGACTAATGAAAGAATTAAAACTGTCAAACTCAATAAAATACAATGATCAAATCGTTGAATTTTAAAAATGAGAAACTAACTCGTAAGACTCGGTTAAATAGAGAATAAAAATTACCAATAAGCTTATCCTAATCTACACCATGTGAGATTTAAAAAAAAAAAATGGTGAGATAAAATATCTTAAATTTTATTAATATACCATCTCAAAAAATTATCACCCACTTATAGTCTTATAGACAAGACTATCTACTATTTAAGGATTAGGATGTCTATTTGCCATTTACAACTCATAGTTTCATAAAACTATGAAATTTTTTTTTTTTGAAAAAAAAAAGTTGACTATCTAACCGAGCGGCTTTTTGACACAAATATTACATTGTGTAAAAGTATTTACCCAAATATTACAAGTTTCAAACTATTTACACAAATATTACACTTTTTAAAAATTCAAAAATTAAAAAAAAAAAGATTTTCGAACACGTGGGACCCACCGGACACGCCGTGGGCCTCACGGCGTGTCCCAATAAGACAAAATTCGTCATGGGCCCCACAACTCTGAAACAATGGACGAATTTTGCCTATTAGGACACGCCGTGGGCCTCACAGAGTGTCCACGTGGGACAAGCCGTGAGGCCCACGGCGTGTCCGATGGGACCCACGTGTCTGAAAATCTTTTTTTTTTTTTTAATTTTTGAATTTTTAAAAAGTGTAATATTTGTGTAAATAGTTTGAAAGTTGTAATATTTAGGTAAATACTTTTACAAAATGTAATATTTGTGTCAAAAGGCCCTAACCGAGCATGTTGGGATTCAAGGTATGATTTGAGTTTTTTTTTTTTTTTTTAATGAAGGCATAAAGATTAAAATTAGACAAATTATTTTTACTCATTATGGTGAAATCATAATTATTTGTTTAGATTTTAAAATTCTAAAAAAAAAAATTAGCTTTAAAACTAACATTGATTGAAACAAACATTAACTAAAAAAGTTTAAACTATTCCCTCTTGTGCACAATTAACACAAAATAACAGATATGATAGGGCTAACCTTTGACAACAAGCCCACCGGCCAATGACTGGCCTTTTAAGCCCAAGTCCACTAGAGTGTGATGATTAAATCTTCTGATTGGGCGGTCTCCAATAAAAATAAAAAAAAATAAAAATAAAAACACATGATGGGACGCAAAACAGAGAGAACATGAACTTCGATGGACCGCCGTTGCAGAGTAACGTAATACAATAGAGAAGAGGGAAAAAGAAAGAGCGTTCCTTTCCAACTGCTACACGTCGATGCCGTAAGCAGCAATAATAATATGTGCGAGCCCACACGCAACCCCTCCTCTCTCTGTCTCTCTCTCTCTTCTCTTCCCATAGACCGTACCGCAGGTTGTCACATTCCCATCCCCCTCTTCTTTACAAGAAGAACCACGGAGTTCAGAGCATTCAAAAACGCGTTTCGGTTCCTGTAAGCCCCTCCCCTTCCCTCCTCTATTGCTCTCTCTTAGTTTCTCTTCGCAGAGTTTAATTTTTTTCGTGATGAAAAATCATTGAGTGCAGTTGTGGAGCTGAATATCTAAATATTACAAATTAGGAATTACGGTTTTTTTTTTCCTTGTTTTCTCTTGATTCGGGTCGTCGGATTCTGATATGGGATTTTCTTGCATACCCTTTTATTGTACTGCTATGCCTGTTATGATCAGTGATTGTGCCTCTCGTTACGTTTGATTGCCGATAAATTTTGAGGAAAATTGCAGAAACCCAGAAATTCTTAGTTTTGCTTTGACCCTTTTCCCACTTTATTTCGAAGTTGAAACCAGAAGGTGCTCATGTAAGATGAAGGTTGTATTTGGAGCAGTTGGCTATTTTGGCTTACTTATGGACAATGGTTAATTAGGAAGAAAGTTAAGATTTTTAGAATTTTTCTTCTGTTCTGTTCTTTTTTATCTTTATTTCAATTGTGATTTTGGATCGGAAACTAGTTAATTCCTATGTCATTTGTTTCTTCTTTCAATTTGTGATTTAATGATCTTATATTTTTTCTTCGTGTGGCGGTCATAGAAGTAAGCAGGTTTCTCACTATCTTTTGTTTCAATCTGTAATTTTTCTTCAGTAAAGAAGGACCCTTCTCTTTGCGCGTGTCCCGTTCTCTTCTCCAATCCTCCACCATCACGAAAGCCTTGTATAATCTCATACCAAAGCTTATATACATATAGCTATACACATAACTATGGAGGTCAAGCTATGGAATGACAAGCGCGAGAGAGAAATGTATGACAACTTTGCTGAGCTCTATGCCATTATCAAGGCAACTGAGAAGCTTGAAAAGGCCTATGTTCGAGATATAATCGCATCGCAGGAGTATGAGGTAGAATGCCAGAAGCTAATAGCTCATTTCAAGACCTTAGCTACCACCCTCAAAGACACCGTGCCAAACATTGAGCGGTTTGCAGACACTTACAAGATGGACTGCCCTGCAGCTATTAATCGCCTTATGGTGTCTGGGGTGCCTGCTACGGTGGAGCATCGAGGTGCTGCCGCTACCTCTGCTTCGACCTCAGCTGCCATTGTGGCAGAGTGTGTACAGAACTTCATTACAGCAATGGATTCCCTGAAGCTCAATATGGTGGCTGTGGATCAGCTGCATCCATATCTCTCAGACCTTTATGGTTCACTTAATAAGTTGAGTTATTTGCCTTCGGATTTTGAGGGGAAAACTAAAATGAAGGAATGGATTGCTAGGCTATCAAAGATGGGTGCTGCAGATGAGTTGACTGAACAACAGTCTCGGCAGCTTCACTTTGATCTTGAGTCTTCTTATAATTCCTTCCTGGCAGCTTTGCCCAGTACTGGTACATGATTGAGTTGGGGATGCTTGTAAATAAAATGGGAATGTCCTTTTGCTCTGGCGGTATTATTGATTTGGTTTACTATTCTTGTTGATTGGAGAGGAATTGGCTATTTGGTGACAGCTTTCAGCTTATACAATTTTAAGTTTGAATATTTAGATATTATGGCTTTGTGCTGATGATTGAAGCTTTATTTTGTAGTATGAACAAGCTTTGGCTCTCTTTCTTGTTGCTGTTTGCTTTGAGTTTCCCTGTATTTTTGGCAAGGGTGAAATCTGATAGAAACTCAAGTTCATGGTTGTTTGTCTTTATCTTTCTTTGATATATTAGATGAATTTCAACACTATTACATTTCAGATATTTGAGATCATGATCATGAATAATAATCAAGTGTGACCTCTGCAAATCATCAGAATCCCTATCTCATAATTATGCAAAGATTGTTTTTATCTTTCTGAGAAGATTGGCTCCGCATATGTGCAGCGGCCAAGACAACTAGCAACATCATAACATGTGAAGGAAACTTTGGTTAAGTGATGATAGCTAATTTGGGATATTTCAAATTAGAAGTTTTAAAACACTATATTTCATGAGTATCAGCTATTGGATGTAGGCATTCATAAGAGTGATGCATCAACTGGAATAAGCAGGAAAATTGATAAGCTGGATAAAATGTAGATGGTGTGCTTCGGGGCAGGTTCTGCTTGTTTGTATCTGATATCAGTAATATATGCGACTTAAGAGTGCAATTTATCTTTGAGCACCAATTTGATGATACAGGATGTTGATAATCAGTAAACAAGTATAAATTTTAACAACAGGGAAGGGAAAAAGAAAGCTTGTCCATGTGTTATCTATTTCAACAATGTGTCACTTTGCTGTTACAATGTTGTCATTTTCATGTTTCTTGTTGTTCCCTTGGTATTACAATTCTACGGGAATCCAGAAATTCAGAATAACTTTGTCCTATGACTTCCTGGGTTGATGAAGGTCATACGCCAAAGAATGTCAGACAAAGCATTCTGAATGTTTCTGCATATGAAAGGCCTGAATATGAAGGAAGTCATCAAACCACCATTTCCACTGCTCCTTTGGCAGGCTTGCTTGCTCTAGGCATAAAGAACGCTCATTTCATAATGCAATACCTAACAAGAACTTGCGGTTGAAATACCTCTCAAAATTCTGCAATATCCCACTCCTTCATCCTTTTTTCAACAAGTGGGGTAAAATTGATGTCAAGAGAGGAAATAGGATCACAATGATGAGGATGACGCCAAGAATTACGGCATAGCACATCCACTTCCTCGAGCTCTTCTGATGCACTCTAGCATCCTGGAGCTGCTCTGTGCCTCGTCTCACAAAAGAACTAGCGTGCGCCACATGACTTTCTATATTATTGAGCTGTTGGCCTTGAGACTCTACAAGAGCAGCCATATCCAAAAATACCTGATGTAGCTCAATTAAATTCTTCTCTATTTCCTTAACAGCATCATGTCTTTCTTGGATTTCTGATATGGTGTCCATAATCTGGCCCCTCCCTTGTTCTTGAATTGCTCTCTGCAGGAAACTTTCACTTTCTCCACTTGATATCAAATTCTCTATAGTGTCTTCATCTGCCTTCTCTCCTGTTATTGTGAAATACCTGCGTTCCACTGTTTCCTTATACTCAAGTTGCATTCTTGCTCTTAACCCTTGGAAATCATCCATCATATCTTTGAGTTTCTTGCCCAAGCCACTAACCACTGAAGTCCTTGTTCGATCTGCTGAAGAACCAGGACCACACCCTGGAACGTTTCTCTGAGTTGCATTGGAACGCTCCAATGCTTCAAGCTTGCCCTTAATGATTTTGACACGTTTAAGGACCTGCTCCACATCTTTATCCATCCGGCCTCGGAGGTCTTTCATGGTTTTAGCATTGTGAACAACTTTGCTTTCTTCATTGGCTTCCTGCAATTTCCTATAAAGCTGCTCAACAAGTCTCATGTCTTCTTTTACATTCTCCACATCGTCAAAGAATTTATCAAGGTTGACACTTTCTTTTCCGGCCTCAACATCATCCAGGTAGGCCTGCTCCTTCAAGTCAGTGTATCTTTTGAAGGAGCTTGAGAAGAGATCATTCATTGTTGCAGATTAAACGAAACTCTGACCAACCCTTTTCTTTTGTGAAAGTTTACTTGGTAAATCCAGCAACAGAAATCTCATAAAAGTAGATATTATCTGATCTAACACAATGAAATATGCTCCTTTCTGTGACAAAATTTTTAAGGGGCTGCCTTCATCCTCTTCTGCAGTATGATCAATTTGCTTAATGAGGAGGGAACTAGAAGGTGACAAAAGCAACCAATTGTCACCAACAAAAGCACCTGGTGCAAAATACTTTCTTTCTTGTTGGGTTGGAGGCATTAGAGGCCTGAGGTTAATGTGAAACAAGGACCAGCCAAACTAACTTGATCCTATCTAATCAAGGAAAGGTGTTTAAAAGGTGGACAGACCAAAGGTTACTCTAAAATTAACAAGTGGCATTGCTGTTTCTAATTGAAATCCAAGTTAGTTTTTATGACTTGGTCATCTTTTTCTGTCCTCCCAACCCTTTTGTCTTTTATTTTTAGGAGTATTTGAACTAAACTTTAAACATCCTTATTGCTTTACCTTGTACCGTTTTAAGTCAAATAAGAGTTCCACCTTTCGACACAGAATCTTGAGACATTTTAAACCCGGAATAGGTAGTTTTTCTTTTTCAGCGTTTGAGTAGGATTCCTCTCTCTATTGGTAGTCTCTTATCCTTTGATATTGGTGATTTGGCTTAATTTGTTGACTTCTTTTCTAAAATATACCAAAGACAAATAGTTTACTGAGAACGGAGTGTCAATGTTTTGTAGAAATGGAAACTGACTTCAATAAAGATGTTTTAACTTTTGCATGGTAAGATCCAATCAATTTTTAGATTAAAAGACTTGGTTATTTTTAAAACCAGATTTAACTATCTGTTTATTTTATCAAAATAAGGATAATTGATGTTGCAGCTGCGTTCTCTCTACTATTTAGACAGAGAGAGAAAGAGAATGTCCTCCTATTTTTTATCTTCAATTTTTGAATAAATTATATTAAGCAACTGTAATACATGAGATAAGTTAATTATAAGATTGTATCCTACTTCTTTCCCATTACTCTTTTTGTTTCTCATTTCTGATTTTGTTATTCTTTTAATTACCTTCGTTATGTTATTTTTTTAAAATTTTTTTATACACATTTAATCATTTAACCTATGTTTTTTTTTTTTTTATTAAAATTTTTGGTTACAATTCTAAATTCAAATACATAACACTCAACTATAAGTCGTTTGGTCATCTAACCTACGCTTTACTTCTAGATATTATCGGAACTAGTATTATAACTATGCTAAATATATATCAAATAAAAAAAAAAAAAAACTATATGCTAAGCATATATAATTTAATTGATGCATAGCTTATAAAAACGTGAACGATGACCAATTAGTGTACATATTAGAATTACATTTTTATCGTTTACTTTTGATATTTGTAAAAAAGAAACTTCAAATTTTTTTTAGAAATAAAAAATAAATACTAAATATGAGAATGCTCGTAGGTTATATTTACTTTTGTTCTATTCTAATTTCATTTTGATATAAATTATGTAAGTAAAGAAATTTTCATTTGTGCAAATGATGACTTTGAAGGACATGAATTTAGATTTAAAAGTAACCTTACAAAAAAGATCTGAGATCCATTCAATAGTAGAGAACTTCCAGTAATTCGTTCAATGCCAATAGTACAAAATGAAATTTATAGTTTATTGACTCCAATTTTCTCTTTCGTCAAGCAGACAGCAATATAAAAGTATTTCTATAAACTCAACAAACTTTGCATGTGAGAAAATCTAATCTGATCAGAAAAGTTTAAATGGAAACATATGAAATGTTTTTGGAGAAAGATTTTATATGTATATCATTACTCCAGCAATAGTGACATTTTCGCTAAAGAGAATATATATTGCTTCCAATTTGATCAAACAGTAAACAGAAATTAGATTTACTAGAAACTAGGCTAAAAATAAATTGGGTGAACAAATTAAGTTTAGTTACATCTTCAATGTTGCTGAATGCAGGTGGTAAGGTGAGCTCTCAAGAAACTATATAGCTTCAACCTACTACCCCATTCAGCTGCATTTCATATTTTCCCTACACAATCAACTATGACGTCCGCTTATATTACCGGAAAATATTATCAGTTTTTCACCACTTGCCTTTGTTTCCTACCCCTCTCTATGTACAGACCTAAAAAAGCAAGAAGCCGAAGTGGATAGATATACAGGAAAAACTTTCCCCACTTCTAATATAGCTTTGTGAGAACACCGCCAATATGGATGCTCACACATTCATAGGCAAAGTTTAGGCATGATCCTCATCAGCATTATGATTACTATTACCAAGGGCAACACCATTGCTAAGTTTCTCTTCCCTGAGTTCATCTCCAATTCGCTGCGACTGAATGCCTGATGAATCTCCCACACCAGAGCTTGCCATACCCTGCTGCCTGAGATACCTCTCAGTAGCATCATGGAGCAACTTCATCATGCTACCAGAATCTGAACCAGGTGACAACTCTTCCTCTCGCTCTGGCTGTATATTGAGATCAATTTGGCCTTTAAATGGTGAAGCTGAAGCAGATGATTTTACTCTGTTAGCATCATCATCAGAACCGTCATTACCCTCCCTGATATGATTTGGACTACTATCTCCTGTGTTGCTACAAGGCAGGGAATCATCGTCAAGCAAAATCTCAGACAAAGGTGGTGCCTGCTGCTGCTGCATCTTTTTCCGTGTTGTCTCTGCTTCTCTTTCTGATTGTTTCTTTTCACGCCGTAATGTTAGGGTGCGGAAACGGCGCTTCACTGTCAGGCAGACATTACATGTGCATGACTGCTTATGCTTGGGGCCCTTCCCACTGGGAGGCTGAATGCAGACAATGCAAGAACAGCCAGGCCTATGTCGTGGGTGCTTTGTTGTGGCCTGGGCAGATGATGGGAGTGCCCCCTCTCCCAGGATAGCTAGGTTTGCAAGTGTATCAAGCCCCTCTAAAGCTTCAACATTATCAGGATCCTGCTTGGCAGCCTTCATTTTCTTGGAAACTACTACCAAATAAATGCAAATAACGAACTTAGGCAAATTTACAACCCTCAAATTTCATTAAGTTTTAAGATATTCTCTTTCTCTTTCATGCATGTAGAAGAGTACTTGCCATATATACTAATTTAGCTTGACAACACACCTGCTTGGAATTTATGTCATGCATGCCGTACAAATTCAGGATGTAGGAGATTGAAGACAAGTAATCAAGCAATTCAAACCTGGATTACAATGAGGTAGCAAATCCTCAAGCTGTTCTGCTGTCAATTCTTGCGCTGCTGAACAAGAAGATCTGGTAGCATGGAGGATTCAACAACAAATTAAGAGAATGCTTGAAGGTAATGGTAACAAATTGACATATAATTATAATAAAGTTTGAGCAGAGGCCATCGTTCTGTGGTCCAGCCTTTTTCAATTAATGGTGTGATTGGTACAAGTAACAACGGAAGGGAGTATGGGGCAACAGGTGAAAATTGACAGTGTATAATACTTTGTTAATTTTCAACCCTTTCCCACTTCCATTTTCACTCCTACCAAGGCCCTGAATATAGAAGGATATGCTAAGTAGAGGCAGTTCTACAATAAATAAAAAGGGTTGAGGAAGAATCTCAATGAAAATAGATCAAATATTGGATTCCTTCGCATTCTATACATAAGTATAATAGGCCTTGGTGATGCTTATCCAAAATATTAGCAAGACATGCATGGCTATCCCATGACTAAATTCAGAAAATGGAATTTCCGAACAAAAGATGCCTCAAAAAGGTTAAGGAAACAAACTCTAGTGACCACACATCACAATTGGCCAAATCCATACAATATGAATGGTTCAAATGAAATGCATTCTTATTCATCTGGGAGTGCTCATCAATTTCATCTACACATTCGCAGCACAAAGAGAAGAATAGCAGAGGGACCAAAACTGCCTATGTGAGAACTAAAAGAATAGATGCTCTTATACCTCTCTGGGTCCAATGAATTATCAGAACATGTCCATTTTGATGGAAGAAGAGCACTAGCTGGCAATTTGCGCCACTTGTTACAATCTTCACATTGAGCCCACTGAATCTTTTCACTGGCATGTGTAAAATTCATTACTGGGAATTAATTTACATGGTTAAATTAACAAAATACATTAAATGAGAACCACTGAAAAAATTATAAAATACAGGTAAATAATGCCTCCTTTGAGAACTAACAGACAACACACAAATATCTAATATGAACAAAAGATATCCTCTAAATATGGCAGGAACATCCAGAAATCAGTGCTAAATTCCCAGTAGAGCAATCATACAAAAATCATAACCCAAAAGATGCACACAACAGAAATCACAAACATCTTTTTCCCCTTCGGTTTCAATCAGCTATGCTATACAACAGAACACCAAACCAAAATATCCAAAAAAATGAATAAAAGAAAAGAAAATACAGAAGTCATACCAACTAATCTGAAGTAGTTGAAGCAAACCAATATGGCAATAACAGAAATTGACTGGAATCCAATCAATCAAGGATAAGAAATTTACCCTGCTTTATCATTGGTATAAAATGTTGGCTTCCCAAGCACCGGAGCATCCTGTAACAGGAATGTCAGTGTAAGGGCTTCTAGAATGCATAGAAATTGCCATATCTTATGAAGTAATAAAGCACCAAGAAAGATATTGGAAATACCAGCAGCCTCCATAATTTAGTGACTTTTTTACTTTAAGAGGGGAAGGCAAGATGTATTTCAGTTCAAGGGCTACAGGAAGACTGCAACGATAAGGGATTTTGGAATTTTGGGGGTGGTATCCACAATTAATCTCATCATTCACTGTTTGACCAAGGAGTGAATATTTTTTTTTAAAAAAAATACAGTGCCACATTATGTAGATTTCTACTAAGAACAGGTGAGGATAGTCAATAGTGCCAAAAGCAGACATCATCTCTCTTCCCCTCCCATTCTTACCATTTCCTCTCATTCTGTGACTCAACTAAGTCATTTTATTTTCAATATTTTGCATTATTCACGAATCTTAGATATTAGATTGGCTATAGTATATCAACAATTCAACATTATTTGCATCATGGTCACATCAGAACTACTGTTTGGTTAATTTTATATGACGGTATTCCTCCACTCTTACCCATTACTGGTGATTGTAACTATGAGAAAGGTTTCGCATTTGTCCTCTCCTTATACATCTAAAAGGTCTAGTCAGGTCACCTACCACTGGTTTAGGATCTTTGGTCCAAACTTTCACTAAGAACTGGAAATAAAAAAGTTTTATCGCAAGTCACATGTTCTGAAAGCATGCATGATTAAGTGCTATTTGAGCATGCCACAGCATATTTGTCATAAAAATATCAGAATTTTCTAATATAAGCAACTTTGTTTTCTGTGCAAAATAAGTTGTGCAGAACATCCCACATCTTTCAAGCTTAGAGAAAAAAAGATTGCATTGATAGGTTCAGAATATCACATCACTCAGGTGTCTGATTATATTAGCAGTTCAAAATCATGTCTGACATGAAACAAGAGTATAGGTACCTCATATTCCTCCAATTCAAAGCCTTCAATCACCACAATGCTGGGAACATGGTTAGGCGGGGGACGGAGCAGGCCTTGAGCTTCTTCCCATGTAATCTTCAGCTCTATTAGGTCCTCATTTTCAATTCTCAGACGTTTACTCTTTGAACCCAAGGTGCTAGTCTTTCTCTTTCTGGAGATTGAAGGTTTGCTCCCCAGTGCTTCTTTTGCTATGTATCCTGATTTGTCAACTTTAGACCACGAACTAGGATCTGCCAATTCAACCTACACGACCAATGAAAAATGCAACTAAGTGTGAGAATAACTTAAATAATGAATATTAGTAGTTCAAATGCTGTTTACTTTTGTAATGCTTACTTCACCATGTGTGGAAAACCCATTTCCAGTCTTAGTTGTTTCATTGTCCTGCCAACAGAAAATTACAGCCAACAGACATAAATTTTCGGTTCAAAAATCTGTGTTTGGCAAAACTGTATATAAGTGTCTATGCAATGTATAATATTCACACAAAAAAAAAAAAAAAAATAGTAAAATAAGCACTGATTTATTAGTTTGATGAGTTATCTTATTCAATAAAGACATGAAAACTAGACAATCAGCCAAAGTAAACTATGCTAATTCCAGACAATATATCTAGCCAGTAAAATTGAAGTAAAAAAATTAAACTAGGGCATGTAGAACCTTCAGTCTGCATCAACCATGTGATCTTGAAGATGGTGTACCATTTTGAAGATGGCCCATGGATATCATTCATTATAATTAAAATATTAAAAATAAATCCATAAAAGGCAAATACCTATTCCCTTATTTTCATCTCCAAACTAATTTCACAAGTGTAATTTTCTAGACAAGCTTAGAGCTGAAGTTTGAGCTAAGCAAGAAGAAATTCAGTTAACCATAGAATTTGCACTCTAATATAATTATACAGTTTAGAAAACTATTCACTGCCATTGTTCAAGAAAATACCTGATCAGATGGTGTAGCACTTGAAGCCTTTCGAAATCCCATAACCAACTTCCCTTCTGGCTCCAACCGACTAAAGGTAACTGAGAAAATAGAATCAACTCAGCCATAAAACAAGAAAACTTTCAATCATAATCACCCAGGCAACTGAGAAAATAGAATCAACTCAGCCATAAAACAAGAAAACTCTCAATCATAATCACCCAATCACAGCAACATGATGCCACACAGTAAAGAGATGGAAAAAATGACTAAAACACATAAGACAGCAAGAATAAACTGCCATCATCTGAGGCCAGATCTTTGAGCAGACCTGTATACAAGCATAAAGAATATAGCAAGCATTATCAAACAACTTTTAACAATAAAGAAATTGTAAGGTGCAAAAATTTTGGAAATTGAAGTAGCATCAATTTCAAATGTGGACGAACTAATAAGTAGATAAAGAGTTACAAGAAAGGTGTGTGCCAATCTGATTCATGAAGAAGTTGTCACTTGGCAGGAATCAAGAAGAATATTCAGTCACACACTCCAACACATGAATTGTCTTTAGTAACAATGACTCCTTACCTGTGTCACCTGCTTGCAATTGCATGGACTGTATGCAGGGAGTGACACCCTCTAACACATACATTCTGCTATTATTGTTCGGCCAGAAGCGGAACTGAAATATCCATTCCTTGCCTTTTGCATCAAGGATTTTAAGTGGCAATCCTTCAGGCTGAGAAATTGGTGGAAAGTAGGCCTGTCACGTAGAAAATAATTAACTATTACACAACCATCAACTAAATGAATCTGAAGAAATTAAGTTAATCATGCCAAATAACTGGTCTATAATGTCCAAAGAGTAATCCCACTAATGCACACAGCAATCCAAATGATACAGATGAGTCTCTAATTATTGAAACTGCAATTCATTAACAAGAACAATATAATAATTTTCATATAACAATTGTAAAAAGTAGACATGGTCCCTTCTTTCCCAAGTGTATACTTGCAAAAGACATCCCAAATAATTAAAAGATCTCTCCTTGTCTCACCCACCCCTGTCCATAGGATATTCCTCATGATCTTCTCGGTCCTCTCTGCCACCCGTATGTAAATTCTAAAAAGAGAAAGATGGCATACCAGGGTGCTCAACAAGCACACATATAACAAGAGTGATACAGCCACCTTTACAAAATAAAGATCCTTCCAATCATTTAACCCTTTAGTTATCTTCTGAACCATGGCATCCTAAAAAGGAGAAGCATATGGATTACCACCTAAGGATACATCCATGTAAGCGGTCATCACAAAAATCCACTACTCACCACAGCAATGAAATTACTTAAAACCCATCCTCAAACATTAACACCAACAAATCCAGATTTTTCCAAATATATCTGCAGACCCAGAACTAGTTTAAAAACTTGCACAAAAAAATAGACATTCCTCGGGGAAAAAGAGCAGTCATATCTGCAAAGTATAGATGAGAAATTTCCACCTCATCAGAAATCAGTCTCAAATCCTTAACCAAACCCTTGACTTATCACCTCAAAAACATCCAATTGAGGACATCAACAACTAAAGTGAACAAATCCACCGTTAAAACTAACCCAACCCTCTCATCCTAGAACTCTTTACATCCTCTACAACCTCATTAGCCACAAGAGTGGTAAGTAGTATCTTCCCACCAGAAACAAAGCACTCTGAGCAACAGACTTTGAGCGTTTGGATAGAGAAGCTTTTCTTAAAAAAAGCTCTTTTATATGTTTGAATGAGCTTCTCACAGCTTTTAAAATAACTTTATTAAGCCAAAATTGGGGTTTTTGGAGAAGCCCAAAAATAAAGCTTTTCCAGCTTCTGCTTCTACTTAAAAAGGTACTTTTTTTTAATAAAATGTTTCTCTATCCAAACACACCTATAGTTTTACCAAAAAGTTCACTCAGCCTTAAGGACAAGACCAAGTATAAATCTTATTAACACTAGTGAACAGGGTTATAGGTCACTAGACGTTAACTTTGATGGATTAATCCTTCTTCATGTCAACGCTAATCTTATCATGATTGCAAAATTCAGAGAAGACTGTATAAGGCCACTTCCTACAATATCCCAGCATCTATGAAGAAAGAGAAAGCCAAAACTATCTAGGTCTGGAGCCTTTTCCTCATGTAAATCCTAACTTGCCTCTCTAACTTCCTCCTCCTTGAAAGGTCACTCCAGTCCACTAGCCTTTTCATCAATAACAGGTCACCCATCTAAGCCCTCTATCAGGATCCTCCTAAGTGTTGACATTCCTTTCAAATTTAGTGACATCAACTGTAATAAATCTTGAGCCCATGACAACTCCTCAATCAAACTCCTCTGTTAGCCACCAGCCTCTTCAAAGAAACTAGAGTTGTCATCACCTTCTTTAGTCCATTTAAACCTGATTTTAGCCACCAACTAATCTCTTTTCGTAAGATATCCTCAAATCATTCCTAAGAGCAGCCAATCTAGTCTATTGATCATTCTATATACCACTTTCAGTAGCAAATCTCAATCTCTGGTATCTTAGATCTAACATCCCCAGTCCCCACAAACCTCTTTGTTCCACTGCCTCAGCTTATCTTTGATATATTGCAACTTCTTCATGAACTTGTAACCTTCCCATTTCCCAATCATCAACACTACAATCTTAACACAACTCCTTAACCTGATTGGAAAAAGTGTAACAAGGCTCCACACATTTCTGAACCAGAAAAGGGTCAGACATCAAGTAATCTTGCTAGACTCATAATTTCATTCAAGAATGGAATTTAGTTTATGTCTTGTCTACCACACAAATCACTTTGTCAGTTTCTAGGGGCAACACCATGTCACATTGATGGATTCTTGGTCTCCAATGCCTAAGAAGACACTTTTCCTGAGCTTGTGCATGGAAGTTTTACCCCACCCAATTTCTTCAATCATTATCATTTTGATCACTTTCCAAGCAAAAGAAGAGAAAAAAAAAAATCTGCTATATGAAACTAGAACAAGAATTAGGGCCTTGTTAACAGTATACACTAAATGATATTTCAACAAGGAGAATGCCATTGCAAGTCATTACAGGGAAAAACAAGAGAATTTTAGCATGTACAAATCACACATAGCAGACAGCCATTCTACAAGAAATTTTTTTGAAAAAAGTTATTGATTTTCCAGTAAGAAGTATGTCATTGCATGGAAAAACCACACATACAAGACAGCCATTGTCCATGACTTTAAGGTTCAATTAGTTTCGATCATTACGCATCAAAACAAGTTCTAGTGAACCCAAAAAGACTTCCCCATTAACAGCTTGTAAAACAAAGTAATCTCACCTCAGCACACTTTTTTGGTAGCACTAAACGCCCAATTCGTCCAGCATCACTAGCACTCAAAGTTTTTTGAAACAATGGGGTAACTACAGAATTAGAACTTACAAAAGCTAAGGAACCAAAGCTTGGTGAACAGTATGCAGCCATGATTAAAGAGGGGAAGGGGGCTCTGCATTATAAAACATAAACCAAAACAATGCTAATTTGCAATTTAAAGGATACTCTGCAGATATTTGCTGTAGCTCCTGATCAGTACACCTGGGCCAGTACCGTGGTAGTAACTGGTTTCTTCCTCGGGTATCTGCACGAGGCCGTCCATTGCGAATCTGAGCTTCACCTGATGAGTCAAGTGCAACATGTACGTTGTTACTAAATTGCTTTCCCTGAGGAGGTGCAGGATTTTGTGGTGGATAACTTCCAGATATCCCAATTTGACCATTTCTTTCATTTGGAGATGTATAAGGTACAGCCAAACCAAACTGAGGGGTAGATGAATCTTCCTTCAAAGAAGGCTGTTGGCACATATTTAAAGAACTTAATTTATCCTCATTCCTAATTCCTGCAAGACAATGAAAAAATCAGGCTATGTAACCATATCTGTCATTAAGAGAGTCTTCCATCTCCTAACCCTCATAACAGAAATTTTAAAATGCTGACAGAAGATCAAAGCCTGTGTTACCATTTAAGAGCATCATTTCCCGTGCACCAAGCTTTACACTCCAATTAACTGACATTCCAGACAAATCCTCATTTTTCTTTTCCAGCGAAGAGGCAGGTAACCTTTCATTTCCATATATTTTGTCAATAGTAGTTGATATATCAACTAGAGATGGTACATCTGGATGCATGTCAGATGAAGAAACTGAAGAATTGAACAAACTGGGCGCTTGCTTCCATGGTACAGGACCTGATCCAGCTAACTGACTCCAATTTTTTGCCGACAGGTCTTTAAGTCTCTCGGATATTTTCTCAGAAAAACGAGATTGAAGAGAAAAAGATGGTGGCCATGCTAATGGCTGAGATACAGAGATAACAGAATATAGAGTTACTATACAAGTGATGTCATATTAATCATGAGATATTGTCCAAGATCAAGAACTGGAGCTCATTTGCTCATCATGAAGTTCAAGATCAAGAGCATCAGATTTGGATACATTTTAATAGACTGCAGCCTTGTCAATCCAGAATACAGCAGGGGAGGGTTATTAAAAGAGCAATGCAAAACAGTAACTAATGCTACCCTCATCATAATTAAAACCAGTGGAAAATATTCTTCACTTATTGCAAAACAGAAAGAAAATTTCCAGCTTCAACAAATTTCAATAATGTAAGATGATGATCACTAACAAGATACTATTATCCTCTCTCATGCGCTGGTCAATATTCTTTTCAGATTAATCGAATCAGCAATATTTGGCTTTACGCAAAGAGAAACTTTTCTTTCTCCTCCAACGACAACACAACAAACTTTTTTAGTTCATTTCAACAGAAAGGGTATGCAAGAAGTATGCGCATAATACACATATCTAGCTGGTCACTTCATGCTATACAAAACCTTAAAAATTAAGCCTAAAAGGATGAGGGGGAACTAATGTCCGAAGAATGATAGAATAACCTACCAAAATAACATTTTTCTTGGCACATGTAAAGCATTCCACTCCTCCAGGATCCAACAATGTAAAGGCATGACTTGAAGCTATGCACCCACAATGAATCCGCTGCAAACAAAGATTTATCATCAGTTTACATTAAATAATCCAAACCCAGCCAGTGGGACCTATGCAAACTTATTTGACATTAACATACACATGGCACTTCAAGCAATTACAATAAAGATTCAGCTCACCTTCCTACAAGTCTCACAATTCCTCCAACCAGATGCATTCACATGAAAAATCTCACAGAACCTTCCCTCTTCGAAAGCAGAACTATATATCACAGAAACAGAGCAAAGTTTTACAGAATGTATAACAAATATTCCTCACATAAGAAAATCAAATGAAAACAAATCATAAGATAAGCAATGCACATATTCATTTAAATAAGGCCAATTATCTTCTAGGTTTCGACATACATTAACAAGTACAACCAACCAAAAGGTATTCATTTATTTATTCTCTCCAGCATAACCAAACAAGTAAAAACACGCATTTATGCATTTTTAAGGTCAACCTCAAGTTTGAGATCACTAAATTTTTTAAGGGATGTCGATTCCTTTTGACCTGTGATAAATTCTCTCATGGCAGTGAGAAGAAAATTTGACCAGATAACACATAGGATCCCATATAGAGTCCATTCACTTATGCATATTCCAACTGCAGGAAGAGGGGGAAAAAAAAATATACATGCATACACAGTTTATATTCCAGAAGAAAACACATACACATGCACAATTGCATAGCCATGTGCACAGAAAGACGAAATAACTTTTAATTCATTGAATACAAGGATGCACAACTGCCATGGCCAAAAAAAACAAAGGATACACAACTGCAACAGCAAATCCTCTAATGTTAAAGTAGCAGTCAAGTAAATGACGTAATCATAATCCTATAATGGCTACACTGGTATTTTTTCTGCTTGACAGACCTAGTATCCATGATGATTTCTGTCACTTTAGCTGCAGTCTATTAGAATTCAAGCCACTTTACAATTTCACCTTGTCCTCCTATTTGTTTCTATAACCAAACCAAAACAACACAGATGCCGAGACAATTCCACAACTAAACTTGCATTAGTTTACCTACAGGATTAAAGAACTTACCAAGCATAAAAAGAAGGCAAACCAACAACATAAAGGCGACTGAAAGGGGTAACATGTAACTATTCCTCCACCACTTCAGGGTAAAAATTCTCCCAAGAAGAAGGAAATAACAAAAAAGACACCCCAAGGGAGTAAAGCAGTTCCCTCCTAATACTATGCCAAGAGGGGGAGAGGGGTATTCAAATAGCTCCGCCCCCTTTGAAAAGATGCCTCAAAGATATTCTAAAATATTTCAACACAAACTGCAACATCAAATCAACGGAGTTGAAGGATGAAAATGAAATCCACACTCTTCAATTATATTTCAACTTCCATAAACTTAAAACAAAAGAGACCATCACACATTGAATTCAAAACCATCAAAAGTTTTCTCTCCTTTAAAACTAATACCCAATTTATAATTAATACAGAAAATTCTGAAACAATAAATTAAACCCGGCAAACTTCATCCAAAATGCACATACTATGCAGAATGAATACTACAACCCACTTGCCCATCTTTTCCTTCATTGCCCAGCTGCCAATTGCATTTGGAATAGGATTTTCTGTGTGTTTTGCGAAGATTGGGTGTGGCCTCAAAGTTTGAATCAGCTCTTCTGATTAGATTTAGAGGTTTCGGTAGTAAGAAGGAAGGAAAAGCTCTACCGTGGCACGCTATGTTCGCTATTCTTTGGTGTATTTGGCTAGAGTGCAAATGCCCGTATTTTCAATGAGAAATATCTGTCAATAGATATTCTGTGGGACAGGGTGGTGTTCTTGGCCTCCCTGTGGTGTCATGCACATGATTCTTTAAGGGGATTTCCTTGACTATTATGCAGAGACACTGGAGAAACATTCTTTTTTCATGTTTCCTTTTCTTTCTGTAGTAATTTTTAGCTGAAGAAGGATTTCTTGTCCTCCTCTTCCTGTGTACCCATTCTCTCTTTCTAATGAAACTTCTTCTTTTAGCAAAAAAAGAAATACTAAAATCCAGAAACTTCAGCTAATCTCAAACTCCTACTCTACCACTTGCAACTTGCTCCAAATTAAGAAAAACACTAGGCTCAACAAGTTTGGACAAATACACTGTACGAGTCAACAAAAGAGTTAAAAATACAATAAATTACTTACCCGCATCGTTCACAAAGCTCGCAATTCTCCCCAGTACGCAGTCTCCAACCCTTCTTAGGCCTCTCTGACTTCAATTCTTTGCAGTCTGAATTATAGCAAACCTTAGACGAAGACGAAGACGAACCAGTCGCCATTAAAGCTCTAAAACCATAGATGTTAAGCCCTAAAAATTTTCAGTGACTGATGCTTCCACAAAACGTGAAGACTGAAATGGCTGGTGCCTTCTGATCTGTAAGCATACGTGAGAGGCAGAGAGGGAAGAAGAAGAAGAAAGGGGTTGGAGCTGGAGAAGGGTTTTAGAGAGAGAAGATAGTATTTTTGAAGTGAGAGAAAGTAGAAAATGTTCACTAGTGTGTGTTTTGCGTATTCTTTTTTTTTCCCAATATCTTTTATCTTTATTCGGCGTCGTCGTTTCTCCCTCCCCTCTCTTGAGTCTTGAAGTCTTTGTCGTTTTGTTACTATGCCCATTGCGCCCCTCGTCCTTGTTTGCATTCGATGGAAAATTTTTACATGATTTGAAAATTAAAAAAATAATAAAAGCCCAAAAATAAAGAAAAATGCATTAAAAATGTTTATTATACCCTACTATACCTCTCCAAATTACACACTCGCTGAAGTGCATTTAGTTAAACTTAGATTAATGTAAAGCAGGGCGAATTAAATAGTATTTATTACTCACGACAGGGGCATTTTGGTTATTTGAGTGTGTTTGACTGGTGACTTGGCTGTGATTTACGATAATAGCCCACGTGATAGGGGAGGTTTGGAACAGGGCGAGTACAACAGACATGTTGTGATTTATGTAGCCGCGAGAGTGGAGGTGAATTTAGTTTATTTGTAAGGTTAGCCAATTATCATGCATGGCCCGCGCAGGTCATGCAATCACGTAACTCGTAACGCATGTTTGTGTGGTTTGAGATCTAAGAACACGCGCTCTTGGGCTTTTGAGTTTTGACGATATCTTTTGTCATTTCTGTTCACATCCAAAGCAACCTCGTTTTCTTTCTTCTTCCGGTTTGGTTGGACGCTACTTTTTCTAATTTCATGTTTGGATGACAAAATATAGATGTGTTGTGTTTGGGTGAACTACAAATGTAAAAAATGAAGAAAAAAAAAGTAAAAATTAGAAAGTTGTTTTCTTTTACTTTTTTACTTTTTTTCTGGTTACTTTTGCCTTTTTTTTTTTATATGGTGAAAAAAAATTTACCTTCAGTGTCTCATGAATTTGATGTGGCCTTACCATCAAGGCTGCCTCGTGTAAATCCTTCATAATTGTTTGTTTCTCCTACTGTAAATTGGCCACGTGCATTGATTAGGGTGCCTTTTTTGGTGAGATCTGGTCCACTATAAAAATTAACTCATAATAAATTAATAATACAAATTAGAAAAGTTTGTCTCAGAAAAATCAAATACTTCTTTATTTTTACTTAAATTCTTAAAAAAATTAAAATTATTTCTATTAAAATGAATAGAACTTTAAACTTTTGGTTAATTTTTTGAAACTTTAGTTATCATTCTAGATTCGAACACAAAACCTATAAATTTTAAAGTCGATTCGGTATCACTTGATCACAAATCATCTAGTAACTTTTGGTTAACTTTACTCTTTATTACTTAATGAGATATTAAAAAGAAGTCACTAAAGGCCATGAACATTTTAGTGAATTGTTTAACAATATTGATTAGGGTGCCTTTTTTGGTGAGATCTGGTCCACTATAAAAATTAACTCATAATAAATTAATAATACAAATTAGAAAAGTTTGTCTCAGAAAAATCAAATACTTCTTTATTTTTACTTAAATTCTTAAAAAAATTAAAATTATTTCTATTAAAATGAATA
>QAOA01008697.1:142723-159729 GCA_003255065.1 Cercis canadensis
ACAATGGAATCTGATTGCATTAATCATGTGAGAAAATGCCACAAATGTCAAATATATGCTGATAGGATCCATACACCACCTATACCTCTAAATGTCTTATCGGCACCATGGCCATTCTCAATGTGGGGCATGGATGTTATAGGCCCGATCGAACCAAAAGCCTCGAATGGGCATCGCTTCATCCTGGTTGCAATTGATTACTTCACAAAATGGGTTGAAGTTGCTTCCTATGCTCATGTAACAAAAGGAGTGGTGCTAAAACTCATCAAGAAGGAATTAATTTGTCGCTACGGTATACCTGAGAGAATCATTACGGATAATGCGATGAATTTGAACAGCAAGTTGATGACGGAACTATGTGAAAGATTTAAGATAAGACATCATAACTCATCCCCATATCGCCCGAAAATGAACGGAGCGGTTGAGGCAGCCAACAAAAACATCAAGAAAATCGTCGGAAAGATGACCATATCATACAAGGATTGGCATGATATGCTTCCTTTTGCTCTTCATGGCTATCGCACGTCAATCCGCACTTCTACAGGGGCAACTCCTTTTTCATTAGTTTACGGGATGGAAGCTGTGCTTCCAATTGAGGAAGAAATACCCTCATTAAGGGTGATTATGGAGGCAGAATTAGAAGAAGCCGAGTGGACACGAGCACGATATGATCAATTAAACCTCATTGAAGGAAAAAGACTGGTTGCGCTATGTCATAGCCAACTCTATCAAAGAAGGATGATGAGGGCTCACGCCAAGAAAGTACGACCACGTCAATTTCAAGAAGGAGATTTGGTATTGAAAAAGATCTTACTAATTCAAAAGGATCATCGTGGGAAATGGACTCCAAACTATGAAGGACCTTATGTGGTAAAACGGGCTTTCTCTAGAGGAGCATTGATCTTTGCTAAGAAGGATGGAGAGGAATTACCACGTCCTGTAAATTCAGATGTAGTAAAAAAGTACTATGCATAAAAGGGCATGCTTGTATTTTCTTTCGTTCAACAATGAAAAGTTGCTTTGTGCCATTTTGCTTTCCTTCCAAAAAAGAATAATTAACCCGGTAGGTTGAAAACTTGGAAAGGCCACCTAGGCAAAAGTTAGGGTTCCAAAAAAGGGAAAAGGCTCGTTTGGTTGAAAACCTGAAAAGGCAACCAAGGCAAACGTTAGAGCTTAAAAAATGACATAAAGTGACTTGGTAGGTGGAAAATTCGAAAGAAAGATAGAACCAAAAGTCAAGGTCAAAGGGAGTAGCACAGACATTAAATATGGTGGAAGTTTTCACAGGAATGAAAAATTTAAAGAAATGGTCAAGTATGCAAAAGAGGTCAGATGATATTCAGAAGAGCCAATTATAAGGGTTTTCAGAATCATATACAGGGGCAGCTGTCGTTATTCATCTTAAAAGTTATCACCGGAAAAACTGGAAACTTTATTCTACCTTCTTTTGTCATTGATTTCATAGTGCCTTTATTGTGCCTTTTTTTCATTTGAATGATTAATCTTTTCCCACTTAGTTTATAACTATTTCCACCCGATTATAACCCATTTGCTAATTGAATATGCATTCTCATGATGATTATATACTGAAATGTGAAACATGTGTTAACTTTGGCTAAGCGTATCAAGAATTAAGTATGTGAAATTCAAGAGCTTGAAGGGAACACACTGAATTCCCAAGCATATATCAATTGAGCAAAAGATTGACCTTGTAGAAGAGGAGTTATCTCAAGAGTAATACTGTTGGTTATCAATTCGTCTCATAAGTGAAAAACATGGATCTAAGAATGGGCTTCATCTTTTTACCAACGATTAAGATTTTGTTATTGCTCATCCTTGACATTGTTTGAACCAGTCTTCCGAGGTCAAAGAAGTAAAAAGGAAATTTTCTGAATATCAGAATGTTTCTCAAATTTAACATGTAAATTAACATACATGGAGCATGCATTGCGTATTATCTCTATCACTCATTTATCTTTCTCGTTGTTTAATTTCATGTTGTTAAATCGAATCCATTCTGTTTGGATCGAGCCTAGCTTGTCTAGGTCACCGCTTGTTTTTCCTGCTGTTAAATCGAATTCAACTTGGTTGGGTCGAGCCCGGATACCCTGGGTCATCTGTTTAATTTTCATGTTGTTAAATCAAATCCAGCTTGTATGGGTCGAGCCCGGACAACCTGGGTCATTTGTTTAATTTTCCTGTTGTTAAATCGAATTCAATTTGGTTGGGTCGAGCCCGGATACTCTGGGTCATTGTTAATTTTCACGTTGTTAAATCGAATCCAACTTGGATGGGTCGAGCCCGAATACCCTGGGTCATTATTATTTTTCCTGTTGTTAAATTGAATCCAGCTTGGATGGGTCGAACCTGGATACACTTGGTCATTTTTAATTTTCTTGCTGTTAAATGGAATCCAGCTTGGTTGGGTCAAGCCCGGATAACCTAGGTCATTTGTTTAATTTTCATGCTGTTAAATCGAATCCAGCTTGTATGGGTCGAGCCCGGATAACCTGGGTCATTTGTTTAATTTTCCTGTTGTTAAATTGAATCCATTATGTTTGAATCAAGCCTAACTTATCTAGGTCTTATTTCAATTTTTACGACTAATATTTAGTCGTGCTTAGCTTGTGTAAATACTCGCTTTCATTTCCACAAAATTTTCATTTCATGCCTAGCACAAATTTTGGATCAATTCCTTTGCTCATTATTTGCATATAAATAGACAAGCAAATGGGGGCAGCTGTTCATACCAAAATTATGTAGTAAGAAATAAATGAAATAAAAAAAAATCATAATAATAATAATAATAATAAAATACAAAAAAATATTATTATTAATAACAATAAATTAAAAAAAAAAAGCAAAATTGATCTCTCTGCATTTCTGACCTCTGGGCGGCAATCTGCTTTCAGCGAAGTGCCATTCACCAGTTCGGCACCGCCTATCCTACAATCCCCATTTGCAGCATGAAACAAGGAAAACCACATCAGTAGTGAACCAGACAACTTGCTTACAATTTTGGCTATAAAAAGCCTCACAATACATAGACAGGAGGACTAAAATTCTGAAACAAAAATAGAAAAAAAAAAACACGAACAGAGAATAATACACAGACACAAGAGTAAACAAAAAGAGGCAAGCAACAAATAGAGAGTAAAATTCTGAAACACCAAACAACCAAAAGCAAGAAAATCCAGTACCACACCGAAGGGGAAACTCCAAAAAATCTTATCATATCAGGTATTAATACCATCTCATATTTTTGTTGTTGTGTAAATATTTTATTACTGTTTAAATACTATACAGAGCACAAATTTAACCACAATTTTTGATATCATAAACAAAAAATCCTCAAATTACTTTTCATTTTTTCGTTTACGGTATATACACTCCACCCCTTTCATTTATTTTCTTAGACAAACCGAACCAAAAATTAAAACAGAGGTTACTAGAGGAAGGAAAGAGAGATAGAGCACAAAAATTAACCCATTCACGTACCTGTTAGCACCCAATCTAGAGAGGTAAACAACACCTATAGGAAGGGGACAAAAAATACACAGAAGAGGGGTACATGCATCCCCAATTTTTAGAGAGAGAAATAATTCCTAGAGTGAGAAACCCATTTCTTCAGAGAGAAAACAGAGACCCAAAATGAGAGGGATGAAGGAAATTTGTGCTCACTATATGATCAATGGGTTAAAGATGGAAGGTGAAGAGCGAAAAATGGAGATCCTGCGTTCTCACCATTTTCGCCCCTCTGCCCCTTTGCCTTTTCCTTCTCCGCCACTTCTCCCTTTCCTCTCTGTTTCTTCTCGCATGTTTCTTTATGCTTATTCTGATTTCTTTGCTTTTTAAGTTATTTACCAATTCTTTTAGTGTATATACGGACCTTTTATTGTTAAATTTGGGTCATCTATTGTTTCTTTTGTTTAGACTTTTTCTTATTTGATTTGGGCTTTATGGTTTAGTTGTTTACCTATTTGGATTATGTAATTTCGTGGGCCAACTTTCTTTTGCTGTTAACACTCTCTTTCTGATTTGTGGGT
Organism: Cercis canadensis; assembly: GCA_003255065.1. Classification (NCBI taxonomy): domain Eukaryota; kingdom Viridiplantae; phylum Streptophyta; class Magnoliopsida; order Fabales; family Fabaceae; genus Cercis; species Cercis canadensis. The sequence continues at coordinate 146,770 of QAOA01008697.1, forward strand.
TGCATTGAAGCTGGTCCATTAGCTTTTTATCAGTTTAGTTTAATTGGGCTTTAAAGTAGAACCAGCCCATTGTTTCTTTTACATATGAAGGGTATTTCGGTTTGGGCCTTGTGTGGCCTCTTATGTGTTTTTTTTTTTATTATTTCCTTTGCTTCAATATAAGCCCAATCTGAATTTAGGAGTCATTTTCTTCTTTTATTAAGCATTAGTGTATGTGTTTTATATATAAATATCAAGATATACTAGCTTGCATGTTATTTTTTTTTAGCTTTTGGTAGTTTTGTTTGTATATATTCAAATTCCACCATTTTTTTTTCTTTAATTAATCATTGAACAATGGAATTGCATTACTTCTTAGGCTTTGGTTCTTTTACTTGAATTGCACTTTTATTTTTATTTTTGGGGTTAAGTTTATCTTTTACGTAAGAGCTATATCATTTAATGTATTTAGTTTTAGCTTTCTTTTGGACCCATCTATTTAGGACTTATGTTTTGTCTTTGGGTTATTCTTATTTATTCATTTTTATTTGTTCTTTATATGTTTTTTTATATGTTCTTGTTATCTCTTTTTATTTTATCCTAATTAGTGGCACTAATTTATGTCATCTTATTCACTTTACATGTTTCATACATTTCGCATCATACTTAATCATTGTAAGAAAAATTAAAACCCGATGACGGATTAAGTTAGGAAAAATTGTGTTGACAATTATTTTTCTAATGTTCCGGAGGTGAGAGATAAATTTTTTGGTTATGCCAGAGGTACTGGTGTGGCCAATAAAATTCTCAATATCGTTTTTTATCTTTTTAATTACCACATTTATAGTATTAATTTGTTACATTATAATTCATCTCATCACATCTTAACATTACTCTTAATTATGCTAGAAAAAGATTACTGACGAGGGATTAATTGAAATTAGTCATGATAATGACGAGGTTTTGATATTCCGGAGGTAAAGGGATGTCTCTAGTTCGGCCAGAGGTACTGCCAGGGCATGAGGTCAATCCCTGATAAAAATCTTTGTCGGGGCATAATTTTCAAACGAACATTTTCTAAATATAATATTTTAGCTTTAATTACCTTAATGTGAGTTAAAAGGTACTGACGAAGGAATAGTTAAGGATAGCTGTAATGACAGCGATTCCTTAACACTCCGGAGGTGAGGAGTATCACTTTAGTCTTTCCAAGTAGATTGGTGGACTTAAAAAATACCTCCAATAAAAATCTTTATCATGAACCTTAAACATTTCATAAACACATATAAATTGTTTTTCATGTATCTAGATATCACTTAATTAGTGAGATTGCTAAATATTGCTTATGATAGAATAGATTGGGGGAGGATTGTAATGACAATCACAAACTCTACTTAATAGTCTTGAAGCATCCTTTAGGTTTTTCCAGAAGTGCTGGTAGAGCCTAACGAAATTTTAATCTATTTTATAATGTTAGGACTAACTTAATTCATTTAAAAAGATAACTAGAGATTAAATGGATAACCGTTCTAAGAACGGACATCGTAGGGTGCTAATACCTTCCCTACACGTAATTAACCCCCGAATCCAAGCTCTGAACGTAGACCAAATTATTTAGGTGTCCAATCGCACTATTCCATTTGCTAAAAATGGAATAAAACGATTGGTGGCGACTCCATTCTTTTCTTATATATTATTGCACATTGTTAACTTTTTATTTCTTTCCACGTGGGGGATTTCGCCGCTTCGCATCGCGCTCCCGAAAGGGACGTTGCGACAAATATCTTCCATGTTTATATCTTGCTTGTACACATAAACTCCACACTCATCTACTTCATAGTCTGGTGACATGGAAAAGTACTTTATCTCCACATGATTCCAATCACGACTATTAAAATTAGTAACATATTGGCTAAGTAAGAGGATACCATCTTCGTTACTGTGAGAGTAATAGCGAATTTCCAAGGACACTGTCCCACGACCATTATTATAGCCATCTATTATAACCCTGGGNTAGTCAAAATAGACAAAGAGAAAACCAAATAACAAAACTAAATAAAAAAAATAACTATTTGCGTGGCTTTTTAATTGGACATTGCTCTATAATCTCCATAATCTTCAGTAGAGTGCTTCCTCTTTTTAAATTTTCCCTTGGGAATGGGACACTCAAATTGAATATCTTCCATGTTTATATCTTGCTTGTACACATAAACTCCACACTCATCTACTTCATAGTCTGGTGACGTGGAAAAGTACTTTATCTCCACATGATTCCAATCACGACTATTAAAATTAGTAACATATTGGCTAAGTAAGAGGATACCATCTTCGTTACTGTGAGAGTAATAGCGAATTTCCAAGGACACTGTCCCACGACCATTATTATAGCCATCTATTATAACCCTGGGTACTTCAAACTCTGAGGATCTTTCATTCTTTGAATTGCTGAGGACAACTGCAAAAGCAAAATGAGGGAACTTCCGACGAGCCCAAAATGATAAGTTTCCACCTTTGCAGCAATGGTCAAACCAATTTGGAATAAGTGTTCTGGGCATGGAAACACCCAAGGAATCGATATCCTGTAGTGCCTGTGGCAGCAAAAGAAAGGCAGGCATGATGAATTTAGTTCACTTGAAAAGAAAGAAAAAGAAAAAAGAAAGTGGTATCATAAAAGTTTTTCTTTATAAAATTAACAAGAAGTTGTATTACATATTATTTACTTTGACATTGCTGAAATTGAAATGCGTTTGGTAATAAAATATTGCACACTTTTTATACTAAGAAAATGGTTTACACAGCACTACTCAAAATGAATAGATAGATGATTGCTTTGAAGTAAAGAAACAAGAGAATAAATTCCTGTCAAATTTGAGAATGAAGATGCTCCATTTATTTGACTAATAAAATTTACATATTATATATACTTTTGCCGATAAAGGAATTACTATATATTTCCAACGAATAAAGAAATCATTAAAAAAAGTTATCAAACATCGGACTTGGAAAAGAAATAGTCAAACCTGAGACCATAGCACATTTGATGATTGTGAGGTTAAAGATATACAACCATCTGCCCATATTGTTCTCAAATTTGAGGGAATTCCTGAAATTTGTTGAAGCTTCTTGCAATTAGTCACTTGAAGGTATATCAATCTATCTAATTGGTTAATGCTTTCTGGGAGGGATATCAAATCGTAATTATATGGTAGAATTAAATCTTGAAGCCCTGGGAGGTAACAAATGGAATGTGGAATTTGCTTAATACCGGTCCTTTGCACATCAATACGTTTTAGTTCATCCATCTGTCCCATTATAACTGGGAAGTGTTAAAGACTTCTGCAATCATTGAGATTAAGACTTCTAAGAGATGTCATCTGAATTCCATGTGGGAATATTTTGAGCTTGGTGCATCCCTCAAGGCTTAAATTAAGAAGCTTAGTAAGAACTCCAACAGAATCTTGAACCTCTTTCAGATTGGTGCATCGATCAAGCTTCAAAGTCATTATATTTGGAGCTCCAGACATATCAGTTATCTGAGTTAATTATTAACAGCGCGAGAAATCAATGCAAGTAAGCATTTCAAATTTCTGCAAAACAAAGTAAAACAATTAACAGCAATAAGGTGAGATAAAAGTTTTTAAGATACACAAGATATAATTAAAATGATTGACAAGTTGTCTACCAAAAAAGTACAATCATTACCAACAAGAAAAGGAATGTAAATTACAACTTTTTAAGTTTGAGGCGCACCAAGACAAAGTTCAAGACAATAATTACATGTTTAAATTATTTAAAAAAGGGAAAAGAAAGAAAGTGTACCTACAATGGCTTTAAGGAGTTAAGACAGCTACTCCGTAACTTTAAAACAACAATTTTTCTAGGATAAAATCCTTGTGGTAAAGACTCTATAGGATATCTCTCCCATTCAAGCACCCTTAAATTATTTGGCAAATTTTTAGGGCCTGTTGAAAAGTCAGCATTTCGAACAATGAGAATTCTTAACTTGTTCATCTTCTCGAAGGTAGTACCACTCCATTCTACTCTTTCTAGTTGAGGTGGATGAAACATTATTCCTTGAATGCTATCACTTCCCTATAAAAATAAGCATCAAGAAGTTGAATTACTTACAGACAGNTTTAAGTTTGAGGCGCACCAAGACAAAGTTCAAGACAATAATTACATGTTTAAATTATTTAAAAAAGGGAAAAGAAAGAAAATGTACCTACAATGGCTTTAAGGAGTTAAGATAGCTACTCCGTAACTTTAAAACAACAATTTTTCTAGGATAAAATCCTTGTGGTAAAGACTCTGAAGGATATCTCTCCCATTCAAGCACCCTTAAATTATTTGGCAAATTTTTAGGGCCTGTTGAAAAGTCAGCATTTTGAACAATGAGAATTCTTAACTTGTTCATCTTCTCGAAGGTAGTACCACTCCATTCTACTCTTTCTAGTTGAGGTGGATGAAACATTATTCCTTGAATGCTATCACTTCCCTATAAAAATAAGCATCAAGAAGTTGAATTACTTACAGACAGCTGATTTTACATGTTCACCATACTATATTAGAAAATATTTTGAAAAAAATAATGATCTAATTCTTACTGAATTTCTAGTCAATACGTCAAAAATAGCCTCATGATTCCATAATCTGCTGTATTCACCAAGTTTTGATGATGCATCTTGCTTAACAACTTCTTTTCCATGTCTTGAACAAGATCATGCATCCACAAATTGCCAAGCCCAATAGTTATGAGAGATTTATCAACAAGTACTTCAATATTATATTGCGGAGAGAGATCACAAGCATCTAGTATCTTTTCAACATCTTCCAATCTCTCCCCTTTGAAGAAACAAGCAATATTGAGAAAAATGATTTTTTGGTCATCCTCCAAGCTATCATAGCATACTCTAAGTATGTCATGAATACCTTCGTCCAGAATCCTCTTATATTTATCCAATGCAGATTCCCATGCCTTTAAACTCCTACCAAACAAATTGGAACCTATTACATTTAAAGCCAATGGAAGGCCCTTGGCATATTTTATTATCTTATAGGATATATCCACAAAACTTTCTGCAGGTTTGCTCGTTTTGAAGGCCTTCCAACAGAAGAGTTCAAGAGCTATATCATCATCTAGCTTGTTCATTTCATATATTTTTTCTACTCCATGAGCAATTAGCAGATGTTTATCCCTTGTTGTTATGATGATCCTACTACCAGGACCAAACCAATCACATCCCCCATCCAATTTTTTTAATTGCTCCCCCTTATCAACATCATCAAGCACAAGAAGAACTCTCCTATTGCGAAGCCTGTGTTTTATTATATTTGCACCTTCATCAACATTGCCCAAGTTGAAATTTTCCTTCCTAAATATCTGGGATAGAAGTTTCTTTTGCAGACTTACAAAGTCCATGGAACATTTTGAACATTCTCTGACAGATTCAAAAAAACATGAACATTTTGAACCTGCTCTGACAGATTCAAGAAAACATGTACAATCAAATTGATCAATGATCAAGTTATACAAAACTTTGGCAAGTATAGTTTTTCCAATTCCACCAGTTCCATGAATTCCCACCATGCCAATAGTATTGTGAGACTTAATATCTAAAATTGATTTCACTTCTTTTAAACGAGACTTGAGTCCAACTATGTACTCACCAATATATAAATACTTATCATGTAATAATTTAGCAGAGGCCTCTTCTATAATGTCCGTGATAAATATGTATTTGTACCTGTAAAAGTCGATTGCTCTTTAAATAAAAGGAAAAAATTAAAACTGAAACAAAGATTGACATAGAACATTGTTTTTTGTTTCAAACTTAACATAGAACACTCTGGTACTACATCTCATATAAAAATTATTAATGTGAATTAGAGCAATAATTAATGAGAAGACTAGAATTGTATTTGACTGTTTTTTAGTTGGCATCTTGAAGAACATGGTATGCGCAATGATAATCTTATTAGCAACTACTAAACATTTAGAATTGGAACTACAAGTATGTACTTACCCAGTTTTGTATTCCGATCCTGATAAGTTAGCTGCTTCTTTCAAAATTAGCTTTATGCTCAACTCTTGCTACTGTTTTTCATCATAATATAAGATCGTGATACCATAAATTTAATAATAAATTTTAGAAATATCAACCAATATGGGACAATTTTTTTATTTTTTATTTTTTTTCAATACATATTACTTCATAAAAGTAATAACTTATGATTACAAATCTCCATGATGCAAGACTGTAAAAAAAATTAGTCAAAATAGACAAATACATAAAACCAAATAACAAAACTAAATAAAAAAATAACTAAGTGTGGGGCTTTTTCCTTGGACTTTGCTCAATTTTCTCGGTAACCTTCTGTAGAGTGCTTGGTCTTTCTGCTTTATCCTTGGACATTCTTTCACATCTAGTGACACAGCGAGTCATTGGCCTACTGGCCCCACTTTGATTTTCTTTTTCTGATTTTTGTATGAGAAATTTTGGATGATTGAAGTTTAGGATTGGGAATGGGACAATCAAATTGAATATATTCCATATTTATATTTTTCTTCGGCACATAAACTCCACACTCATCTATTATGAAAGTTTCTCCAGGCTCTACGCGAAAGTGGATCTCCACAGGATTCCAGTCAGGCTTATTAAAATTTGAAAAATTATGTTCACTTGGTCTATATAAGAATGTATTACCTTTGTAATGAACAATATCTTCCACGCCTGTGTAACATGCGGTATCACGACCATCAATGTAGTAAGCCGCATAAACACGGTTTTCAGATGAGGGTATTTCATCCCTTGAATTCCTGACGACAACTGCAACATAAAAACAAGGGGTCTTCCGACGAAGCCAAAAAGATAAGGCATGACCTTTACATCGAAGGTCAAACCAATTTGGAATTACTGTTCTGGGCAAGGTAACTAATAAGTCTTCGAGCTCCCTCAGTACCTGTGGCAGCAGAAGAACGGTAGGCGTGTATTTTAGCCAAAGACTGAATTACTGCATATTCCCAAAGTATAAAGAAGTCACAAAATCAAATTCAAAAATAATAGACTTGAGAAAGAAGAAGTGAAACCTGAGACCATAACACACATGTTGACTGTAAGGTTAAAGCTGGACATTCATCTGCATCTATTGCACGCACATTTGATGGAAGTTCTGGAATTTGTTGAAGATTCTTGCAGTCCCACACATCTAGTTCTTCCAATCTATCCAATTGTTTAATGCTTTTTGGGAGGGATACCAAATTGCAGTTACTTGATATCAGTAAACATTCAAGCCCTGTTAGATTACCAATTGAATGTGGTAAGAGTTTAATACCAGTTCTGCGCGCTTCAATATGATACATATCATCCATCTTTCCCAATATCTCAGGGAAATGTTGAAGTCCTGAGCAATCATTGAGATTAAGCCAACTAAGAGATGTCATCTGAATTCCATGTGGGAATATTTTGAGATTGGTGCATTTCTCCATGTTTAACTGAACAAGCTTTGTAAGAAATCCAACAGAATCATGAACCTCAATCAGATTCTTACAGTAACTAAGATTTAACTCTTTTATATTTGGGACACAAGATATATCAGGTATTTGAGTTATGAACTGAGACCGTGAGAAATTCAGTTGAGTTAGATTTTCATACTTCTGCAAAACAAAAACCAATTATAATAATTAGCAAGCCTAAATTCGTGAGATACAAATTTTGAAATCCACAAGATATAATTTTTAAAATGAATTATGCAAGTTTTCTACCAAATTGTTACCAACAAGGAAAGGAAAGCCAATTTTAGCTTTCATGGTCTGAGGCCAGAGGCCACAAGGACAAAGTTCAAGACGACCGATACATGATTAAATCATTTAAAAGAGAAAAAAGAAAGCAAATGCACCTGAAATGGTTTTTCCAATTTTAGACGGCTGCCACATAACTTGAAGACAACAATTTTTCTAGGATAAAACCCCAAAGGTAAAGACTCTGAAGGGTATTCTTCCCAATCAAGAACCCTTAAATTATTTGGCAAATATTTAGGACCTGTTGAAAATCTTGCCTTTCGAACTATGAGAATTCTTAGATTATTCATCTTTTCAAAGGCAGCACCACTCCATTCTACTTCATCTTCTTGTGGCAAATCAAACATTATTCCTTCAACACTACTAGTTCCCTATAGAAACAAGTATCAAGAAAGTTGCATTAGTTACAGACTACCAATTTAACATGTTGACTATAAAATACAAGAAAATATACATACATACATATATGTGTGTGTGTGTGTTGAAAAAATAATGATACAATTCTTACTGAATTTTCAGTCAAAACTTTGAGAACATCTTCATGATACCATAATCTGCTTCGTTCCCCATGTTTTGAAGGGGCTTCTTGCCTAACAACTTCTCTTCCCATGTCTTGTAGGAGATCATGCATCCGCAAGATGTCAATTTCATCAACAGTTATGAGAGATTTATCAACAAGTACTTCAATATTATATTGTGGAGAGAGATCACAAGCATCTAGTATCTTTTCAACATCTTCCAATCTCTCCCCTTTGAAGAAACAAGCAATATCGAGAAAAATGGTTTTCTGATCATCCTCCAAGCTATCATAGCTTACTCTAAGTATNCGCAAGATGTCATTTTCATCAACAGTTATGAGAGATTTATCAACAAGTACTTCAATATTATATTGTGGAGAGAGATCACAAGCATCTAGTATCTTTTCAACATCTTCCAATCTCTCCCCTTTGAAGAAACAAGCAATATCGAGAAAAATGATTTTCTGATCATCCTCCAAGCTATCATAGCTTACTCTAAGTATGTCATGAATACCTTTGTCCATAATCCTCTTATATTTATCCAATGCAGACTCCCATGCCTTTAAACTTCTACCAATCAAATTGGAACCTATTACATTTAAAGCCAATGGAAGGCCCATGGCATATTTTATCATCTTATGGGATATATCCACAAAGCTTTCTGCAGGTTTGCTCGTTTTGAAGGCCTTCCAACAAAAGAGTTCAACAGCATTATGATCATCTAGCTTCTTCATTTCATATATTTTTTCAACTTCATGAGCAATTAGCAGATGTTTATCCCTTGTAGTTATGATGATCCTACTACCAGGACCAAACCAATCAGATCTCCCAGCCAATTTTTTTAATTGCTCTCCCTTATCAACGTCATCAAGCACAAGAAGAACTCTCCTATTGCAAAGCCTGTGCCTTATTATATTTGCACCTTCATCAACATTGCCCAAGTTGAAATTTTCCTTCCTAAATATCTGGGATAGAAGTTTCTTTTGCAGACTTAAAAAGTCCATGGAACATTTTGAACATTCTCTGACAGATTCAAAAAAACATGAACATTTTGAACCTGCTCTGACAGATTCAAGAAAACATGCACAATCAAATTGATCAACGATCAAGTTATACAAAACTTTGGCAAGTATAGTTTTTCCAATTCCACCAGTTCCATGAATTCCCACCATGCCAATAGTATTGTGTGACTCAATATCTAAAATTGATTTCACTTCTTTTAAACGAGACTTGAGTCCAACTATGTACTCACCAATATATAAATGCTTATCATGTAATAATTTAGCAGAGGCCTCTTCTATAATCTTCATGATAAATATGTGTTCGTACCTGTAAAAGTAGATTGCTCTTTAAATAAAAAGAAAAAATTAAAACTGAAACAAAGATTAACACAGAACATTGTTTTTTGTTTCAAACTTAACATAGAACACTCTGGTACTACATCTCATATAAAAATTATTAATAGAATCACATTTGAATTAGAGCAATAATTAATGAGAAGACTAGAATTGTATTTGACTGTTTTTTAGTTGGCATCTTGAAGAACATGGTATGCGCAATGATAATCTTATTAGCAACCACTAAACATTTAGAATTGGAACTACAAGTATGTACTTACCCAGTTTTGTATTCCGATCCTGACAAGTTAGCTGCTTCTTTCAAAGCTGACCTCCATTTTGTCACTTTGTCATTGCTGAACCTACTTTCATGTTTTGTCATTGCTGCTTCGTAGCTCTTCTTCTGATGTCTTACATCGGCCGGTTCAACCTTGTAAAAAATTGGCCAAACTATTTGACCCTTTTCCTTCTTGCATTCAAGGATCTTGACAAGTTCATCAAGGCACCACGGGGAAGATGCATAGTTTTCGGAGAACACAACAATGGAAACCTTTGATTCTTCAATTGCATTAAGAAGAGCAGGTGAAATTTGTTGCCCTCTCTCCAACCCGTCATCATCTTTGAAGGTGTTGAAACCCCTTTGGCACAGAGCATCATAGAGATTACCGGTAAATTCGTAGCGGGTATCTTCGCCTCTGAAACTTAGGAAAACATCATAGGTGTACCTGGGTTTGGAGGAGAAACTAGAAGATGCTTCTGCAAAATTTGCCATGACAAAAATGGCCACAAAGATGGTGTATTTGATATATATGTGTGCTCGGTTGACAACAGCAGGTACAGGCCTTGATATAAATAGGAAAAATTGGATTAGTTGTGTGTCATATGAGTAAGGAAATTAGGAAGCATTACCTCAAGTTTCTTGACAAGTTCCAGGAAAAATCGTTGCACTTTCCAGCAATAGGTGTTTGAATAAGGAGATGACAAGCTAAGAAGCTACCAAAATTATTTATTTATTGATGTTGACAGATTTTTGCATATTTTAAAGAGAGAGGTTACCTGTTACCTTTTGTTCCGGTTAGTCATTGACTGAAAAACTTTTTGCAATGTGGGACACAAGAATTTATTATTTCATGCGTTAACTTAGTATCTTATTCTTGATCGAGAGAGACTAACCAAGCCTAGCCTTGTTGGGCATTTCATAAAGGGCTTGTTGAGGCGTTGGTAATGGGACTATGGGGGTCCCACTGGGGCCGGTGCCGGAGTGACCAGATCTGCAACCCAGAGAGAGTATAGAAAAGCAGAAGAAACAAGAAAATTGAATAGTAAATCTACCATTACATTATTAATTCAGTTAAATAAATTACAATTAGAAAATGGATCAAAATTGAAACTCCCTTAATTCGATAGTGAGTTCAATTGAATTAATCTTAATTAAGTTCATCTATGTTAAGATTAATCTCAATTGGAAATTCATTTATGTGTTTGGCTAAATAACTTAAGAAGCACTTCTAATTTTATTGCCTCAATGAAACACTGAGTAATCATGAATACATTGAAGTTACAACTATAGGTTATAGCAATCCCATTAAACTCTATTGAATACCAATTTTTAATGGAAATTGCACTTATTCCAACCCATTAGACCCAAATAAGTTCTAATTAGCCATGAGTACCTTGAAATTCAAAATTAATTAGTAAAGACTCGATGAAAATTTAATTAGCCTCAATTAGTGACGACTTATAGAAAATCACACTTGTGCAATAAAATTAGACTCAATTGGTTGAGCGACTTGAGATGAGAGAGAAACTTCTAATCTAATATGTTTCTTTTCTAAGATTATGAAAGTCAATAACGACAAGTAAAAACAAAAATAGAAAAGAAAGTGTAATTTAAATGGAATTAAACTTAATTATACCAAGTTTAAAAAAGTGTCAGTGTAATAAACTAATAATGTCATAAAATTAGTCTCAAATTGAAAAGACCCTAATTTAATTTCATTCAATTTTTTATTATTGAACTTCATACATATCAATTGATAAAAGGAAAGTGTAATTCCATGCGATTCTATTTTAACTAGAGGATAATTGACAATTTTTCTGAATGCTTTTTTTATGTCCAAGTATGACTTCCATTGTTGGTTGTCTGCATTGGATAGATTATCCACCAAGAGAAGGTTGTTGAACTCGAGATATAAAGAAAATGTAATGTGTATGTATTTTTTCTTTTTTTTTTTTCATGTGAATGTAATTTGAACGTTTTAAAAGCAAAGTCATTGAAGATAGAAAGCAGTAATTTTTTAAATGCTCTTCCGCTAACAGAATTTGACAACATTGCTTGCACAAAAGTTATGTTTATAAGCAAACTTTATCTTAAGAAAATGAAATTCGCAGACTCCAATTTTTGAAAAAGATATGTAGATATACATTATAATGTAAATATTTTATTTACAACAAAAAAAAGATAAATCCTAACAAATTTAGGCATAACAAAGCATTTGGGATATAAAATCATAGTAGTAGAAACTACAAATCACCAACCTCTCCAATAGAAGTGCTGTCCAAGATTCTTTAAGATCTAAAAAATTTGAGTTATCCAAAGTCAAAATATTTAATTCCCAATAAAATAAATAAACAAAATTATACAAGCAAATTGCCATAAAAAATATTTTTAAAAAATAGTAAATTTTTATACAATTAAATTCAAATTCTGTTAACTATTTTAGAATTTGACCTGCATTGGCTGATTATATTTTTTGAATTTTTCACAATGACTGAATGGCATTACATTTAGAATGTAGGTCCCACTAAAACACCCCGAATCAGATGGGGTGGTAGCTTTTTTGGGTGTGTAGCTTAACAACCACCCTACTCTTTGCTACTATTTTTATTGGCATATTTGTGTGTTTTGCTTTTGTAGTGTGTGTCTAAAACATAATTTTAGCTTGCTACATGCATATCAGCCTTCGTCTTAAATTTAATTTCATGCAATTCTTTATGATTGAACTTCATATGACAAAAGGAAAGTGTCATTCCGTGCAATTAAACTAATTCAAATTTAGACAATTCTTTCTTTCAATTAAATTTAATTAGTGAGCAGTTAAATGAGAGAAAGTATAATTTCTTGTAATTTGATTTAAATCAAATTGTAGTCCTTCTAATTTACCACCAATTGAGTTCAATAACAAGGCCAAAAATGCAAGAAAAAATTCAACAAAAATAGAGTAATCCAATTACAGCTATAGGATATAGAAATGTAATTATACTCTATTTAGTATTTAGTATTAGTATCATGAAATCATACTTCTGCAACCCAATAGACTCAGAAAAT
>QAOA01008700.1:0-11418 GCA_003255065.1 Cercis canadensis
GGAAGAGAATCAACAGCTTTGTTAGAATTTGTTCTAGAGGTCAAAACCGATAATTGTGGTGAACTAGATTGTTCTTCAGTTTTCTGCAAGAAAACTTCATCCTTTTCAACAAGACCTCTATCCCAATTCCAGTGCAGAGACTCATCAATCATTACATCCCTGCTCACACAAATTTTCTGACTCTTTATATTATAAATCCTGTATACCTTTGACATAGATGAATAACCCAAGAAAATTCCCACTTCAGCCTTCTGATCTAGCTTGCTTCTCTTTGTAGGGGGCACATGGACATAGCAAATTGAACCAAATGTCCTTAGGTGCTTGGCTGTTGGCCTTATCCCTAACCAAGCTTCTACTGGAGTCTTCCCATCTACTGACCTTGTAGGTAGCCTATTGAGTAAATACACTGATGTATGAACAGCTTCTGCCCAAAAACTCAAAGGCAAATTCTTTTCTGCCATCATGCACCTTGCCATTTCCACAACTGTTCTGTTCTTCCTTTCTGAAACACCATTCTGCTGTGGTGAATAGCTCACTGTCAATTGATGACCAACACCCAAATCTGCACAAAACTTCTCAAATTCATGAGAAGTATACTCCTTCCCATTATCAGACCTTAAAGCCTTCAACTTGCATCCACTTTGAGTCTCAACCATAGCCTTGAACATTTTAAACACAGAAAATACATCTCATTTACTTCTCAAGAAATATACCCAACACATTCTGGTAAAATCATCAATAAATAGCACAAAATACTTGTTTTTACTTAAGGATTCTGTGCTCATTGGTCCACAAACATCAGTGTGCACCAACTCTAATTTCTCTTTAGCTCTCCAAGTTGCACTTGCTGGAAATGCTTGTCTATGCATTTTTCCAAATTGACAGGAACCACACATGTCACTGGTCACTTGAATCTTAGGTAGGTCCCTTGTTAAACCATTTATTTGCATATATCTCAAAGCAAGTCTTCCCATCTACTGACCTTGTAGGTAGCCTATTGAGTAAATACACTGATGTATGAACAACTTTTGCCCAGAAACTCAAAGGAAATTTTTTTTCTGTCATCATGCACCTTGCCATTTCCACAACTATTCTATTCTTCCTTTATGAAACACCATTCTGCTGTGGTGAATAGCTCACTGTCAATTGATGACCAACACCCAAATCTACACAAAACTTCTCAAATTCATGAGAAGTATACTCCTTCCCATTATCAGACCTTAAAGCCTTCAACTTGCATCCACTTTGAATCTCAACCATAGCCTTGAACCTTTTAAACACAGAAAAGACATCCCCTTTGCTTCTCAAGAAATATACCTAACACATTCTGGTAAAATCATCAATAAATAGCACAAAATACTTGTTTTTACTTAAGGATTATGTGCTCATTGGTCCACAAACATCAGTGTGCACCAACTCTAATTTTTCTTTAGCTCTCCAAGTTGCACTTGCTGGAAATGCTTGTCTATGCATTTTTCCAAATTGACAGGAACCACACACATCACTGGTCACTTGAATCTCAGGTAGGTCCCTTGTTAAACCATTTATTTTCATATATCTCAAAGCAGCCAAATTAAAATGCGCATACCTTCTGTGCCATATAGCAGACTCCTCTCCCTTTACAAAATTAACACTATCTCCCACAATATTCCAATTTAGAGGAAAGGCTTTATCAATCATAGTCACTTTAGCAATCAAGCATTCATAGGGATCATAAATATAACAGAATTCACCCTTAAACGATAGTGAGTATCCATTTGCAAGCATTTGTGCTACACTTAATAAATTCTGAGCTAAACAAGGTATAAATAGCACATCATGAATATATTTAGTACCTTGCTTAGTATTCACTGCCACTGAGCCCTTCCCTTCAACCTGAACTACTTGTCCATTTCCAAGCTTTACTCTTGTTTTCACAGACCTATCCAAATTAGAGAAAGTGAGCTCATCTTTAGACATGTGACTGGTGCAGCCACTATCAATAAACTAGGTCTGCTTGTAGAAGTTTTGTGTTTCTTGGAAAGCCATGAAGAAACTGGCAGTTTCCTTCTCCTGCTCATCTGTAAAATTTGCTTGCTGTGTGAACTGACCCTAAGACTGATTTTGCTTGGTCCTGCAATTCTTTTCTATGTGACCAAGTTTTTTTGCAAAACCTGCATTCTATTTGAGGCTTCCCTTTGTACCAGCAATCCTTCTCCAAATGATTGGTTCTCTGACAAGTATTACATGGTGGAAACTTGCCCCTTTTTTCAGATTCCTTAGACCCCATAGCTCATTTTCCTTTACCACCCTTGGTTGAGGAAGGCTTTTTTGAGTCTTTAGCAGGTTGCTTCCCTTTGTGCCTAGCTTGGAATGCCCCTTCAGATACTTCTTGCTCCCTTATACTTGTTCTCTGCTCCTGTGCTTGCAATTTACTAATCAGTTCAACAATAGTTAAAGTCTTAAGATCACAAGATTCCTCAATGGCTGAAATCTTTGACTTAAATCTTGCTAGCAGACTGATCAATATTTTTTCCACTACCTTACTATCTTCAAAAGTCTCTCCAAACAGCCTTATCTTATTTACAAGCTCCATGAGCTTAGCAGAATAATCATTCACAGTTTCACCTTCCTTCATTCTTAGCATTTCAAAATTTCATTTCAGAGTTAAGAGTTTAACAGCCCTTACTCTGTCACTTCCTTCAAATTCTGCTCTTAGTTTTTCCCATGTTTCCTTTGGACTCTCACACGCCATTATTCTGGTGAAGATTACATCTGACAGTGCTGAATGAATGCAGGTGAGAGCCCTTGGCTTTTTGACTTTCTGTTCTTCATAATTTTTTATCTGAGCCATTGTTGGATCTGGCCCCAAAGGTGGAGGATCTGCTTCTTCTTCTACTGCCTCCCACAAATTCAAAGCCTTGAGGTATGTCTTCATTTTTATCACCCATATGTGATAGTTTTCCCCCGTAAACATTGGAGGACTTGTCCCTAGGAAGTTGCTAGAAGCCATCTCACTCTCCCTCACACAGTGTTTGATCTCTCACCTCACAAACACTCTTAGAATTTTCTTCACAGATCCCTCAAGAAGACAGCTCTGATACCATTTGTTAGTTTGTTTGAACTTTAGAATAGAGAGAAAGATAGAAGTAGCACACGTTTTTGTTTTAGAGTAATGACTTCCTTCTATTCTCATTGATACTTGCTGATACATATACACAAAGGACATGATTCCATGATTTAAGGAAGACCATACCTATTACAACATACCCTTAACAACTCTTACAAAAAAATCTTTCCATAAAACAAGGACATCCATTCCTTTTAACTAACCCTCCACAGTAACATATATCATTACAAAATATTAACCAACTTAGGAGTATCTAGAAAAATCTGATTTCAACAAAATCAATCCTTAAAATCCCATTCCTGCTGGTTCTTGGGTCTGAACCCTTGCACACACTTGCATGCTGGGAAATCATCATTGTTACAGATACTATATGGACCACACTCTCTGTATTGATCACATTGATCTCGAGGTGCATACCATAATTTGATCCAACTCTGACTACTTTCTATCCATGCAAGTCTTTGAATTTCACCAGTTGAATTTACAGTAAGCCTTGAAAGCAATGATTGATTGCCAGTTAAAAGTGTGTAGTACACCTCATGTGCATCTGCAGTAAAAGTGTCTCTAATATTATGTGTCTTGCAACATTGGTAACCCACTAAATCTCTGACCATTCCAATGTCCAGTTCTATATACCTTGTCTTGTTTGTTTACTAAGAAAATTTCTGGGAATCTATGGAAATCTAGCTGGAAAGAAATTTCTCCGGTTGATGGGTCATCTTTGCTTCTCCAGCAAGTAATGTTCCTCTCCATGCCGGTGTCCAAGTTCCATCCTATCTTCATACCTGGTAGAAAAGTATCTGTTGGATAGTCAAAGCTCTGCCATAAAGAATTTGTGGGGTCATTCTCATTCGCTTCTCTAAGAATCAAGTTCCCAGAATCCAGAAGCTGAAGAACTGGGTTGGTAGCTGCTGTTTTATTTGAGAACCATATCAAGTTCCCAGCTTGATCAAGAACAATGTTTCCCCTGTCTCCAATCTTGAGAATTCCAGTGGAATTTTCAAGTGGGTTGTCTCTGTTTGCTACCCAAACCACTGTTTATCAGGAATGTTCTTGTACCATATGCCCAAGTACCATCTGGAATTGCTTGAAGAGAAAAAGCCCAATTCAAACACTTCCATGGGTGATACTAGGGTTTGGTTAATTCCAAGAGATTGGGTTGCATTTAAAGTATCCACTGAGAATGAAATTCTGGGAAAGAAAGTGAGAAGAATGAAACTGCAATAGAGGAGGACATGGAGGTCAGTAAAAGTAAAACCTCCCATGTTGCAGTGCAAAGGTGAGAGCTTTGTCTCAAACGAAGATGGAGTTTTTGGTTTCTTAATTTTCAGTACATTTTCTTGAAACCAAGCCTGCTTAGGCAGAAACTTATTGCTCCCGAGTCTCTCGTCTTTCTCATTTAATTTAATTAAACTTAAACCAATGTGTTTTCTTGATTATATATGTTTGTCACGCGGTTTCCAAGATTGATTATTTAGTTCTGAGTGTTAAGATAATTTTCGTTTCATACTATGTCTTCAATAAACTAATTTGGTCAATGTGGTTATGAGTCAACTAAGTAATGACCAAGACAAGCGCAAGAGAAAAAAAGAAAGGTAATGGCAATGAGGAATTAATTTGATTATGTAATGCAAGAATATCGTGTTTAGCCAATCGCACTGCGTTGAAATTGAAACATTCAAACAAAGTTGGGGTAGGTTGATGGCTAGTTTCTAGATCCCATGACGAAGAACGTGTTGCAACTCGTCCATGCTAAGCAATTTAAAATGCAGAATCGAAGTTATGGAGTTTTCAGTGATCAATTCTATAAAAACTTGGATGAATAATGTATCAGTACAAGTTTTCTTATAGAAATGACAAGGAATTTTACATTAAAGATCTACCAGCCATTTTTTCAACAGGCCAAAACAAGGCACGCTTTGAATTAATCAACAAAGGAAAAGTATACTAATAGAGCAATTTTAGGTTCACACTTGAACAAAACTTGAAAGACACAGTAGCCAATGATATTGCTTGCCAACTACTGGTTTCTCTCTCTGTTTTTAACTCTCAGCTGTGCCATTCACAATTCACATCCACGAATTGATACTTCAAAACCATCTATTACCAAATGACTAAGAAGTCCTCACCTCCACTTTGGCTAAGGAGCCAAGTGAGCTAACTAAGTTTGGGCTATCCTCTACGCAAGAAGAAAACCCAACAAGAATATCATGCCAGAATTCAATGTGTAAACTGTAAACAAGCATTAGAAAGCAAAAAAAGGACCTTTATTATCCATAGCAAATGAAAATAAGGATTAGAAATCCAGTTTTAATATGCTTGAGAAACAAGGATGAATACCTAGCTTTTAAGTTTCAATATCCAATTTTTCTAGTGTGAAGTTTTTCTTTGTTTATGTTGCAAACCAGGGTAAGTTACCAGAGGAAAAAGAACTAGCTCTTACGGTCAACAGAAACCTCTTGTGCAAGGCATTTTCAGGGTTCATGAATGAAGTAAACTAGATCACAAATATCTGTATAATAGTTAAACTAAAATGAAAATACTTCCTGATGGAGGACTTTTCAGCAAAAAGTCTATGGAGGACTAAAACAACAAAATGGAGTACACTATAACTTCAATAGCTCTGGCACTGCAGGTGACAAGAGAGTGAAGGTAAAACCAAAACTTGGAACAAGAGAATTTTATCTTGACGAAGAGGTCAACCTTTTAGGCCAGTGTTTGAGTGTCTCTATTTGCACATCTGCAAAGATAATGCATATAAGCTAACAAATTTTGTTCAAACTTAAATTAGGCAAGGACAAATGTGCATATATGTACCTATGTAGTGTGTAATTATCATTATTCTAAGCTTTATAAGTTAATTTCTTCTTTCTACCTATTAATAATTCAATGATTGTTTCATTATGTGTTCTTCACTATTATTTGATTTACTTTAAATGCTAAGTTGCTAACAATATTTGATGAAGTATCCATTTCCTTCATTTTATGTGATGTTTTCGTGTTGGCATCTCTCAACTATGAAGGACTTTACAGCAATATGTATTACTTACAAGGTTTTGTCTGAGTAACTTTCATAGTCGGAGAGATTTATAGGTTCATGATTTTCCATTAAACAAACAGGGTTCATTACATTTGGATGTTTAGTAGTTAAAAATATTGGTATGCTTCTGATATGAAGTAATTGATATAGCAGTTATGTTATGACATATGAATATATGAATACGCTTTCAATCGTTGAAGTTTGAACTGGTATATTATTTATAATATCATTATACTGCTATTGAAATATTAAATAGATTTTAGAGCTATCCATAACTGTGGAAAACGATAGGTCAACAAAATTGCTTATGTTAACAAAACCAGAGAACAATAAGACCTGAGAAGATAACCACCTCAACAAATTTTGATTTGATTTTCACAAGAAAATCAATTTGATATTAACAGATAGATTTAAAAATTTGGGTTTATTCAACTAAAACTAATTTTTTTCCTTTAAGAAAATTCTGGGAAGATACTCAACACTCCTGTATCTATTTGGACTTTCTATTTTTAATTTTTACATCAATTTTCCTACCTGTCACATTCTATTAGTTAGCAGACAGCTGGTAAATGATCACAACATTCAAAGTTCAACTTTTAACATCTCCTTCTGCAGAAAAACTCACCCAATAACCTAAGAAGAGTAGCATATATTATGACAAGCTTTTTCTTATGCTAAACCCTTGTGTTTATTATCTTATGACGCATAACACAAGTCCTTATTAACAAAGTTGCAAATTTGGTAACAAGTTTTTTCTTATGTTAAACCCTTTTGCTTTGCGGCTTTGGTATTGGCAATTGTATACGACAAGATGAGAATGCAAATGGATAATGTTCTCATAGTCATCTTTATTCTTCGTTATGTTTCCCTATGTTTCCTTCATGAAATGTCATATGCAGCTGATACATCAACACCAAATAATCCCATTATAGATGGCCGAGAACTTACTTCTTCTGGAGAAAGCTTTGTTCTTGGATTCTTCAGTCCAGGAAGCTCGAAACGCCGTTATGTAGGGATATGGTATAAGAATATCATGCCCCAAACTGTGGTTTGGGTTGCAAATAGAGAGAAGCCACTGAATGATAGAAATGGGAAGTTAACCATTGCAGCTGATGGAAATATTGTGCTTCTAGATGGTCAGAAGACAGTATCTGGTGTACAAATACATCAAGAGCAATTCAAGAACCATTTGCAAAGCTATTAGATTCAGGAAATTTTGTCTTGATGGATGCAAAGGATGGTGATTCTGATAACTACATATGGCAGAGTTTTGATTATCCATCTGATACGTTAATACCAGGCATGAAGTTGGGTTGGGATAGGAAAACTGGTTTGAACAGAAACTTGACTTCATGGAAGAGTGCTGATGACCCTTCTGCAGGTAACTTTACCTATAGCTTTGACCACATAGGATTTCCTCAAATGGTACTCCGCCAAGGATTCGCCATCTGGTTCAGAAGTGGGATTTGGAATGGTGTTCATTTTAATGATGACCCTTGGGAGTCATTTACTGCCTTTAGACCACATACTACAGTAACCAACTATGAGGTATTATATGAGGATGAACCTGGAGATAAAGTGACAAGGTTTGCAGTGCATGATGATGGAACAATTCAAAGATATGTGTGGGACAGTCAAACTATGAAATGGAATGAATTCAAAGATCAAGACCATTGTGACAGCTATGGATATTGTGGCGAAAATGGTATCTGTGATATCACGCATCAACCTGTTTTCTGTGACTGCTTGAAAGGCTTTGATCCTAAATCAAGAGAAGAATGGGGATCATTTAATTGGGATAGTGGGTGCGCCAGGAGAATAAAATTAGACTGTACACAAGGTGACAAATTTAAGAAATTCAGCAGAGTGAAACTGCCCATGTTGTTGAAGTACTGGACAAATAATAGGATGAGCCTCTACGATTGCAAGTTGGAGTGCTTGAAGAACTGTTCTTGCACAGCCTATGCACATTCTGCTATGGATGGAGGACCTCATGGTTGTTTGCTTTGGTTCGGGGACTTGATTGACATGAGGGCCCTTACTGAAAAATCTGGTGTACAACAGGATCTCTATGCAAGATTAGCTGCTTCAGAAGTAGGTATGCACTTGTTCTGCTCTAGTATGGCACATTTTGTTGCCTTTACTAGGTCTTCATTTTACTGGTCATCGTGAATAGGAAGAAAGAAATTGGCAATATCTGCCGCTTTGTTTCTAATCTTCTCTGCCTATCTTTAATGTCACAAACTTTACTCTAGGATTTTAGCTCTTGCATATCAACTATTGTCATGATAAGTTTCACTCTAGGCTCATAGTAATTACATTGTTAGACCGGCTACCTGGAAGAAACTGTATAGAGAATTTATTCGTGTGCTTCCACTCCCGTTTACTTCATTCTTGATTAGATTTTCTTTCATATTCATGTTAACATTCTCTTGAAGATGAATTGTGCTAAGAATTTTTATCGGTATCCTTTTGAAGAAGAATTTGTGTTGTTTCCCTCTCTTTTTTTATGCATGTGAAGTATCCAACACTAAGGCAAAAAGGATAAGGATGGCACTAATTATATCAGCATGTTTGGGAACGCTTCTCTTATGTTCCATTTTATACCTTGTTATGAAGAACAAAGAACAGAAGATCACTAATGATTTGGGTAAGACTCTCCAGGCTATTTGTACTGTGTATAATTGTCTTACCAACTTTTATTCTGCCTTCTAAGAGCTTATTCATATCTCTGTTCGGGCAGAGAAATGTCAATTTTAGAAGGTAAATGGATGATAATTACAAGAATAGCAATGCTTTCGCTGTTGAAAACTGCATTACTGTCTCAAGGCCTATGAATATGATCATCAATTGAGCCACAACTTATATGATTGACATAGCGCAATGATGTTTCTGTTTACTCTTTCTGTTATTCCAAAATATAATTGGAGCTAATCTCTATTGTTATAAACAATCTAAATACTGTATTCAAGAAAAAAGAAAAATGAAAAAACATTAATAATATCTATAAGAAGAAGACTATTTATAAGGAATTCCAGACTGTTATTTGGGTCCAACTGTAGCCAAACCTTAGAAGATAGCATCTTTATTCATACCTAGGTGGGATATGTTTAGCTGTAATAGCCTTCAGTCATCATTGTGAAGTAAATGAATTCCTCTACTTGCAGGAATTAGAAACCAGAAAGAAGAGCAAGCATTGCCTCTTTTTGATATAGTTACTATTCTAGCAGCTACAGAAAACTTCTATAGAGAGAACAAGATTGGGGAAGGGGGATTTGGCCCTGTATACAAGGTAATTACTCTTTTCTTTAAACAAGCACTAAGATGTGTGTATGTGTGTGTGTGTCTGTTTCATGTGAAATTTTATGGTCTACATTGAAATTCAGGGAAAGTTGGCAGAAGGACAGGAAATAGCTGTGAAAAGCCTATCAAAAACCTCCAAACAAGGCACCCGAGAGTTTATGAACGAACTTGGATTAGTCACCGAACTTCAACACAGGAATCTTGTGAGGGTTTTGGGAGGGTGCATTCAAGGAGAAGAAAGAATGTTGGTCTACGAATACATGCCTAATAAAAGTCTGGATAATTTTATTTTTGGTAAGATTGTTGTTGCATAAAATAACCATGACGTAGTTGGACTTGTAATCACAAGTACTTTTCTTTAGTAACATAATGTGTAATTACTAAGTGAACTTTCTCAGATCCAAGGCAAGGTCAGTTTCTGAATTGGAGGAACCGAAATGAGATTATTATGGGGATTGCTCGTGGACTACTCTATCTTCATCAAGATTCCAGGTTAACCATCATCCATAGGGATCTCAAAACCAATAACATTCTATTGGACAGTGGATTTAACCCCAAAATTTCTGATTTTGGTATGGCCCATATCTTTGAAGGAGATCATTCTACAGTAAAAACAAAAAGGATTGCTGGCACATAGTAAGTTGTACATTGGTTTACTAAAATGTCTTACCATTACAAAAAAAAAAAAAGAATGAAACATAATGTTGTTTATTGCTCATATGCAGTGGTTATATGTCACCAGAATACGCAATAAATGGATTATTCTCTATAAAATTTGATGTTTTTAGCTTTGGAGTTATAGTATTAGAGATATTGAGTGGCATTAGAAATAACAACTCAAAAGATCGAGACCACCCCCATAATCTATTGGGTCAGGTAACTTGAAACAAGCATTTGCTCTACTAATACAATGTTAACTTCACACTTCCACAGTGAAGTCTCATCCTGATTGTTTTTTCTTCCTAATTTCTAACATAAGTTTAACTTTTCTTGGTCTACTAGGCATGGATATTATGGAAAGAAGGACGAGTCTCGGAGTTTATGGATGTTAATTTGGATCAAACATGTATCCCGTTTGAGCTACTAAGATGCCTGCAAGTTGGTCTCCTTTGTGTGCAGAAGTTCCNTATGCAGTGGTTATATGTCACTAGAATACGCAATAAATGGATTATTCTCTATAAAATCTGATGTTTTTAGTTTTGGAGTTATAGTATTGGAGATATTGAGTGGCATTAGAAATAACAACTCAAAAGATCGAGACCACCCCCATAATCTATTGGGCCAGGTAACTTGAAACAAGCATTTGCTCTACTAATACAATGTTAACTTCACACTTCCACAGTGAAGTCTCGTCCTGATTGTTTTTTCTTCCTAATTTCTAACATAAGTTTAACTTTTCTTGGTCTACTAGGCATGGATATTATGGAAAGAAGGACGAGTCTCGGAGTTTATGGATGTTAATTTGGATCAAACATGTATCCCGTTTGAGCTACTAAGATGCCTGCAAGTTGGTCTCCTTTGTGTGCAGAGGTTCCCAGAAGATAGACCAACAATGTTACAAGTGGTTTTCATGTTGGGCAATGAAAGCATGATGCTTCCCCAGCCAAAGGAGCCTGCATTCTTCAATGAAGAGTTATACGAGTTTTGTCAAGAGGAATGTCATAGTAACAATGCCATGACCATTACCTTACTTGAAGCTCGAAATTAGTAACTTATTGAGTTAAATATATTTTTTGTCTTTGATTTATTTCTTAAATGTTATTTTAGTCATTGATTTATTTTTAGTGTCATTTTAGTTTTTAAATAATCACTTTGTCTACCAAATCAGTTTTTGAAGTAATAATTTTTAGTGTTAAGGAGAACTGATTTGACGGATAATGTGATTATTCGAAGATTAAAGTGACACAAAAAATAAATCAATAACTAAAGTGACATTTAAAAAATAATTCAATGACAAAAATTATAT
>QAOA01008702.1:0-113119 GCA_003255065.1 Cercis canadensis
ATGTTCAGTGGGTCAAATTTGACCCAGAAGTCAGAGTAGAGATGCTGCCGCTGGAATCTGACCCGCATGCAGAGTTTGGACCATAACTTGGATTGTAGGTGTCGTATGGACTTGAAACTGGTTCCATTGGAAATATGAGATGTAGGGATTCAATTTTCGTGAAGGTTAGTTCTCCAAATTATGTATTTTTTATGGTCTTATTGGCTGTCAAATCCTGCTAATTAGTCCAGAGACCTCTTAAGAGTTAATTGGGCTTAACTCCCTCAATTCAGACCCAATTAGGCCCAAACCGGAGCCGATTTGAAGCTGAGGTCTAGAGGTTTAAACCTAGGTTATAGGTAATTTAGGTGTGTACTTAATTTCTAATGTTATAATTAGGTTAAAGGAGGCAGCGTTTTAATCATTCTAGCTAGACAATTTTTAGGCAGCTTTTGTTTTCTCTCTTATATTTTCTGGAGCTATTTGAACTATGACTTTCTTCCTCCATTGAGCTTGGATTTCATCACCATGGAGGAGTAGAACTCTTGTAACCAAGTTAGACTCCTGATTAAATTTAGTTTTGTTCTTAAGATTATGTACTTAATTGAATTAAACTTAATGCAATTCTTCTTTTTTGGATTTCTACCTTTCTTTAATTTTTGTATGTGTTCATGGAGATCTTTGTGATTTATATGGATGTTGAAGTAAGAAACAAAATGTTGATTGATCAATCTTTAATCTGTGGTAAGAATTCAAAAAAGCTATGCCATGCTAATTGAATGTTCAGTTTTTAGATTAATCACTAATTGCTTAGTCTTTGTGATTACAAGATTTGTGATTGCATGTGATTAATTGAATCCTGAGTGATAACTCAGTAGGAGCAAATTAGTCATAATTAGAGATTTCAATTGTGATTAAACTCAATTAGTAGTGCTGCTGCATTAGGGTTTGACAACTTATGTTAATCTAGGGTAGATCAAACCGGTTTTTGATGGATGTCTAGCTAGATTACGTTTTTAATCAACCTAATTAATCTTTGTTTAATTATGCATTTTACAATTTGGAAATACAATTCTGTTTTACAAAATCCCCTGTTCTTAACTTGAAATTGTTGATTACACATTGCATTCCTTAAGAGACAAACCCGGATTATGCCCTCTATTGAATTCTAATTAGGGGATTCGGTTTAATTTAATTTGATTAGCGATAATTCTGATCAGTCGCTCTGGTCCGACCACCCTTTTCTTTTGTCAGACTGGTTTTGCACCCGTGCTAATAACAAGTTTATGACAAATGAAATTTGGGTTTATACCTGGCATGTCAGCTGTTGTCCCTGTGAATAGGTCGGCGTTGGCAACCAGAAGCTTGGTCAGCTTATTCAGGTTTGAGGGGGGAATGTTGGATCCCACCTGCACTGTCTAGTTTTATCTGCTTCCAACTTGAATCGGGACAAGCTCACCTTTGGGTCTGGGTCGGGTTTCTCGGTTTTCCCTTTTGTGATTGAGCTCGCTAATAGGAATGGAGCAGTTGGTGGATGGGTGGCCAGTGCTTTTTGGCTTTTATGGTTTGGAGTAATCAATGGATAAGCTAATATTGTAGCATGTTCTCTCCAGAAGCTGATCTCCTCTTGCTTATCTGACGTCTTCGGAGATAGTGGGAAATTTGTGCAATAGGTGCTTTGTTGAGACTATTGCATCAATTCGATTGAGGGATGGTCGGCCCAAGATGGCATTGTAATCGGAAGAGCAGTTGATAATCACAGTTTGTATGTAATAATTATCCCTCATTTTTAACTTCTTAAATCTCTTTTAATGCTTAATTTAGTGGGCTTGGCCTTATTTCATAAGTTTGGGTACATATTGGGCGTAATTGTTTTCTTCAGCATTATTAAGTTTTTGTTACTGTTTCTGTATTTTTAGTATATCATTAGTTATGGATGTCTAAAAATTATGAATCTTACCTTGTAGGAAATATAAGAGAATTATCTACAACTTTTATTCAAACCTCCAAGGCCAATTCAGATGTTCATTGGGTCAAATTTAACCCGAAAGTCAAAACCAAGATCCTGTAACCGGGCCTGGACCTTTGTGAAGAGATTTGGGCTTAACTTCCTCATCCTAGGACCAATTAAGCCCGAACTAGTGCCAAATTAAAGCTAAGACATAGGAGATTATTTCTAACCTAGGGGTAATCTTGGTGTGCATGTTATTTAGACAGTTTTAAGTAGAGCAAGAGGCAGCCGAGGTCATACATTCTATTCTAGGCAGTTTTTACTTTCTTTCTAGTTTTCTCTCTAGTTTCTCTGTAAGCTTTGTCCCTCTTGTTCATGGAGGACTAATTACTCAAGTCAATCTAGGTTTTTACTATGTTGATTATTAATTCTGAGATTATGCTTTAACTGTTTGAATTCCATTGTTAATCAAGTTTCTTCCCTTTCCTTTTGGATTAAATTCTGCTTGAATGCTTAATTCGGTTGAATGATTGTTCATATGTTAAAAAGAGGATTGGAAAGAGTAAATAATGTTTCAAAGCTTTTTGGACAGATTATTTACCTTGGCTAGATTCTGGACTTAGGTAAAATTGGATTTGAATGAGTGCTTAATTCGTTTAGTCTTAGTTGATCCAAATCCTGGTTGCTTAACCAGTAGATAATCCTTGCATCTTATTAAGGCTTCTTAATTTGATTTCATGCTGAGAATTAGGTTAATCATTGAATAGATTTTTTGTAATAAAGGATGGATTAAAATCAGAATTAGTTGATTCATTGGATTGATTGGTTTGTTAAAATTCGGTTTACTTTTTGTCGATTACTTTTTTTCGATTACTTTCTATT
This sequence comes from Cercis canadensis, assembly GCA_003255065.1. Lineage (NCBI taxonomy): Eukaryota > Viridiplantae > Streptophyta > Magnoliopsida > Fabales > Fabaceae > Cercis > Cercis canadensis. The sequence goes on from QAOA01008702.1 coordinate 2,813, forward strand.
GATTACTTTTTTGTCGATTACTTTCTGTCAATTACTTTCTGTGGATTACTTTTCTATCGATTACTTTCTGTCAATTACTTTCTATCGATTACTTTTTGTTGATTACTTTCTATAGATTACTTCTACTAATCAAACCCCTTTGTTAATTAAACTTTTTAATTTGATTCCCTAATTAGAATGGTCCAATGGTTTGACTCGGTGTTACCTTATGCTGCAAGTACCTTTGGTGAACCGGATATAAATTTACTAATTTGATTAGCCTCGGCAGCTCATCAAATTTTGACGCCGTTGCTGGGGACTATTCTAGTTTTGATCAATCTTATTAGGAGTGTAATTGACTGTTAATTCCCTCATTAACCGATTTTGTTGATTGCTGAAAAAGTCCCCTATTTTTGCTTTGTGTTGGAAGTTTTTGGTGAAAACCGGCATTTTAGGCCAATTTTCACTATTTAGTATGGATTTTTGTGCTTTGATTGACCTGAAAATTGGTCAATTGAAGGAAAAGGGTTTGACAATCAAGAATTGTTGTGTTGCCACAAATTTTTCATTTTTAAGCCAAATTCCATCATTTAGACCACTTTTTTAATTTTTTAAAATTTTTATTTGATTTTTGAGTTGCATTTTCATCTAGCTTTCATTCTGTGGTGGTCTTACATTTTTTAAAAATGTTTAGATAGCTCAACTAACCCTATTTTGTTGTGTTTCTGCCTCTGTTTAGTGCATTTTGTGTGCATGATTTTAGTCCATTTCTCATTACCTTTGTACCTTTAGTGATTTGTGTGATTTGGATTCTGAAATTGATAAAACTTTCCATAGCCTGCAAAAGAAATCTAGGAGAAGACTAGTTGATAGTCTTGCTGCTAGTCCTATTCATAATCCTATTGTTGATAATCTTGTTCTTAATAATCTTGTTGTTGATAACCTTGTTGAAAGTCTTATTGATAGTCTTACTAATTCTATTATTAATATGCCTCACAATAACATGCATGCTAGAACTCTCAAGGAATTAGCTACCACTGATGTTGCTTATCAACCCTTAAGGATTCAATATCTTAAACTTGATATTGCTTTTGAACTCAAATATGGATTGATACACTTGCTTCCAAAGTTCCATGGCTTTGCAGGTAAGGATCCCCATAAGCATCTAAAAGAATTCCATGTGGTATGTTCAACAAAGAAGCCACAAGGGATTGTTGAGGAGCATATCAAATTGAGGGCATTTCCTTTCTCCCTCACGGATGCAGCCAAAGATTAGCTCTACTACATTTCACAAGGTTTAGTGAGGAATTGGAATGACATTAAAAGGCTATTCTTGGAAAAGTTCTTTCTTGCCTCTAGGACCACTGCAATCCGAAAAGATATTTGTGGCATAAGGCAGCTTCCAAGAGAGACCTTGCATGAATATTGGGAGAGATTCAAAAAGTTGTGCTCAAGCTATCCTCACCATCAAATCAGTGACCAATTTTTAATTCAATATTTTTATGAAGGTCTAATGCCTATCGAGAGGAGTATGATTGATGCTGCTAGTGGAGGAGCACTGGTGGACAAAACCCCAGAGGCTGCCAGGAATCTAATTACTAATATGACTACTAATTCCCAAAAGTTTGGAGTTCAGATGCTTCCTACCACTAGAGGAGTCAATGAGGTTGTTGCTTCCCCCACTGACCAACAGAGAATGGAGCATAGACTTGACGAGTTAACCTCCTTAGTGAGGCAATTGGCAGTTAGACAACAAGTACCTGCAAGTGTTTGTGGCATTTGCTCTTGTTCATCTCATCCCATAGATGTCTGCCCTACACTTCAAGATGGTGGTTCTGGATTTCAAGATTCTGTGTTACAAGACACTTCTGTAGCTGCAGGTGGTGTCTTTCCTGGTAAACCCTAATACCAACCACAGTAGCAATCTAGATATGATCCGTACTCCAACACCTTTAACCCTGGTTGGAAAGATCATCCAAATTTTATGTATGGTAATGCAGCCCCACAACAACAGCTAACACAATAATACAGGCAGCCATTCCAGCCACAAACCTAATTCCAGCATGCACCTAAGCAAAACCAATTTCAACCAAATAGGCCACAATTCTAGTAGCCTATGCAACAAGCTAGTACCTCAGCCACAAAAACTTAGCCTTCATTTAAGGACTTAGTGAAACAAATGACCACTAGCAACATTCAGTTCCAGCAGAGGACAAAGGGCACTATGCAAAATTTAGAAACCCAGATTAGACAATTGGCATCCTCAGTGAATTAACTACAGTCCCAGAGTTTTGGCAAACTACCTTCACAAACAATTCCCAATCCAAACGAGAAAAATGCGAGTGTCATTATGCTGAGGTATGGAAAATTTGTCCAAGTGCCAACTGAGCCTAAACCTGCAAGCAAACCACAAGAGGAGGCTGAAAGTAGTTTCTGAGCCAGTCACCCTTGAACCCAAGATCCAGCAACCTACAGTAGCTCTTCCCTTTCCACAGAGAGCCACTCAGTCCAAGAAGACAGATGAGGCTGAGAAGGATAGAGAGCTTCTTGAGACCTTCAGGAAAGTGGAAGTCAACATTCCATTGCTAGATGTCATCAAGCAAATTCTAAAGTATGTCAAGTTCCTGAAAGACTTGTGTACCCACAAGAGGAGGTTACAGGGTAATGAGAAAGTGAGCATGGGAAAGAATGTGTCAGCCATGATCCAACCCAACCTGCCATCTGAGTGCACAAATCCTAGGACTTTCACCATACCTTGAACTATTGGAGGTAGGCCGTTCACAAACGCCATGCTAGATTTGAGTGCTTCAATCAATGTGATGCCCAAGTTCATCTATTCATCCCTGCAGATTGGAGAATTAAAGCCTACTGGAGTGGTGATTTAGCTTGCCAACAGGACTACAGCATATCCTGCAAGACTTCTTGAGGATGTCTTAGTTAAGGTGAATGAATTAATTTTTCCAACTAACTTTTATGTGTTAAATATGGAGGATGAGTTTACATCGGGACATTACCCATTGATTTTAGGTAGACATTTCCTTAAAACTGCTAAGACTGTAATTGATGTGCATACTGGTACTTTTTCTATGGAGTTTGGTGATACTGTAATTTATTTTAACTTGTTTAATGCTATGAAACATCCTTTGGAAGAGCATTCTCTGTTTTCCAAATAGACATGATAGACTTGCTGGTTGATGATTTGCATTCTGATTTGGTAGATGAATTTCTTGATATAGTAGGACTTCTAGATACTTTAGAGTGTTCTGGATGTGATAATTACAATGGAATTTGTGCTGCCTGTTCTGAAATTTTTGAATACATGGGAAATACTGCCTCTGCCTTTTCTAATTTATTGGGATATGATGAACCTGTTTTGGAGAATAGTGTAGAGATTGCAGGTGTTGTTGAGATTCAAATAGTAGATTTGGTTTCCCCAACCAAATTGGTCACTTCTGTGTAGTAGCCACCTACACTAGAGCTGAAACCATTATCGGACAATCTCAAGTATGCCTTTCTAGCAAAAGACGAGAAGCTGTTAGTGACCATAACAAAAAATCTGCAACCTGGAAAAGAGGAGAAGTTGTTGCAGATTTTGAGGCAACGTAAGAAGGCAATCAGTTGGACCCTTACAGACATTCTTGGTTTTAGCCCTTCCACTTGCATGCATCAGATTTTATAGGAGGATGATGCTAAACCAGTGAGGCAGCCCTAAAAATGACTTAACCCGTTGATTCTGGATATGGTCAAGAAAGAAGTGGGCAAGTTATTATCAACTGGCATCATTTACCCCATTTCAGACAGCAAGTGGGTGAGTCTAGTGCAAGTGGTTCCTAAGAAGACTGACATAACAGTAGTAGCCAATGAGCAGAATGAGTTGATTCCCACTAGAGTGCAAAACAACTGGCGAGTCTACATGATTACAGAAGACTCAACCAAGCAACTAGGAAGGATCATTTCCCTTTGCCCTTCATCAACCAAATGTTAGAGAGATTGGTAGGGAAGTCCCATTACTGCTTCCTGGATGGTTTCTCAGGCTACTTCCAGATTCATATTGCCTCGGAGGATCATGAGAATACTACCTTTACCTATCCATTCGGCACATTTGCATATAGGAAGATGCGCTTCAGCCTTTGTAATGCCCCAGGTACATTCCAGCAGTGTATGGTAAGCATTTTTTTTATTTTTTAGAACACCGCATGGAAGTATTTATGGATGACTTTATTGTTTATGGCTCCTCCTTTGATGCATGTTTAGACAGCCTTTCTAGAGTACTTGATAGATGCATTGAAACTAAACTTGTTCTTAATTTTGAGAAATGTCATTTCATGGTAGAACAAGGCATAGTTTTAGGGCATGTAGTTTCTAGCAAAGGAATTGCAGTAGATAAGGCTAAAATTAATGTTATTGCCTCTTTACCCTACCCCACATGTGTGTGGCAAGTGCGTTCTTTTCTTGGTTATGCAGGGTTTTACAGGCGATTCATCAAGGATTTCGGCAAGATTGCTCTCTCATTGTCCAGACTTCTCCAAAAAGAAGTGGAATTCGAATGTGATGGGCAGTGCAGAATGACCTTTGATCAGCTGAAGCAATCTTACCTCCCCTCCCATCATTCAGCCACCTAACTGGGAGTTTCCCTTTGAGCTTATGTACGACGCGTCCAATTTCGCAGTAGGTGTTGTCCTTGCACAGCGAGTGGACAAGTTGTCCCACGTGATCTCCAATGCCTCTCGCACCTTGGATGCTACCCAAGCCAATTACACCACTACTGAGAAAGAGCTGCTTGCTATTATTTTTGCTTTAGATAAATTTCGTGCTTATTTGCTTGATTCTAAAGTATTTGCTTTCTCTGACCATGCAACTTTGAAGTATTTGCTCAAGAAGCCAGATGCGAAGCCAAGACTAATTAGGTGGATACTGCTCTTGCAAGAATTCGACCTTGGGATCAGAGATAAGAGCGGAGCAGAGAACTTGGTGGCAGATCACCTGAGCAGGATTGAGAGCATTTTAGATCCACTTCCCACCCATGATTCCTTCCATGATGAGCAGCTTTTACAACTGTAGGGTAAGACCTTTTTCTCATTGGTTTGCTGATATTGTTAATTTCTTGGTTGCTCGTGTCTTTCCTGCATGCTTTACTAGGGCTCTGTCTGATAAATTGAAAAGTGAGTCTAAGTTTTATATGTGGGATGATCCATATCTCTGGAATTTTTGTGGCGACTAGATGATTAGGAGATATGTGCCTGATAATGAATTTTAGTCTGTTCTTAGCTTTTGTTATACATTTGCATGTGATGGACACTTTGGTCCTCAACATACAACTAGGAAAGTCTTAGACTCTGGATTGTATTGGGTTACCCTATTTAGGGATGCACATATATTTTGTAAGTCTTGTGAGCAGTGTCAAAGAATAGGGAATATTTCTCATAGGAATGAGATGCCCTAGTAGCCCTTGCTATTTTGTGAGATTTTTTATGTCTGGGGTATTGACTTTATGGGGCCTTTTTTTTGTTTCTTTTGGTTTTGTTTACATCTTGCTAGTTGTTGATTATGTGTCTAAATGGGTGGAGGCGAAAGCCACTCGAACTGATGCTTCTAGAGTTGTTGTGGATTTTGTTAGATCACACATTTTCTGCAGATTTGGCATTCTGAAGGCTATCATCAGTGATTAAGGTTCACATTTTTGCAACCGGAGCATGGAGACTTTGGTGCAAAAATATGGAGTCGTACATAAGGTTTCCACACCTTACCACCATCAGACGAATGGGCAAGCCAAAGTCTCCAACAAGGAGATCAATCGTATCTTGGAGAAGACTGTCCAACCTAATAGGAAGGATTGAAGTTTGAGACTTGAGGATGCTCTGTGGGCATACCGAACCACTTTCAAGACGCCAATTGGGATTTCCCCCTACCAGATAGTCTTTGGCAAAGCATGCCACCTCCTAGTGGAAATTGAGCACAAAGCATATTGGGCTGTCAAGCAGTGCAACCTTGACTTGAGTCAAGCCGGATCCGAAAGAAAGCTCCACCTTCAAGAGCTTGAAGAGCTTCGGTTGGAAGCTTATGAGAACTCCTGCATCTACAAGGATAAGACCAAGATGCTTCATGATAAGATGTTGACAAGGAAGGAGTTCTCCATTGGCCAGAAAGTTCTACTTTATAACTCCCGTCTCAAGCTCATGCCGACAAGCTCCGTTCTAGGTGGCTTGGTCCGTTTGTAATCAATAAGGTCTTTCCTTATGGTGTGGTCGAGATTGCAAGTGAGGCTACCAACAAGGCTTTCAAAGTCAATAGGCATCGCCTAAAGCCTTTCTATGAGGGAGCCCAAGAGAATATAGTGGAGGAGGTCCACTTGCAAGAAGCCATTTACCTCATCACTTGATAAGGATGTTTTTTCTCTCTCTTTTATTTTCCTTGTCCTTTTTGATTGGTGATCATTGTTATGCTTTTACATTGAGGGCAATATAAAATTTAAGTGTGAGGAAGGATTTCTGTTTAGTTTTATGTTATTTTTTTTTCTGTTTCTAATTAGTTTGTTGTTTTGTTGTTTTTAGTCTTTTGTTGCTTGTTGTTTGTTACTTTCTTTCAATTTTCTATTTCTGTTTTATGTCATTGTGTTGTTTTCTGTTTTCTATTTTTGTTTTGTTATTTTTCTGTTTTAATTGTCTTCCAATGATGTTTTAGGATTTGTGAAGTTTTGTGAATTTGTAAGTTTGAAGCAATTACAATTTAAGGTTTATATCATGATTGAATAATTGTCTTCTTTCTTGAATTTCTTATGCTTGGTTTTGGATGTTGAATTGATGATTAAAGTTTGATAGATGCATGCCTTGTGAGATTTTGAGCCTTTTGATGGATGGATTTAGCATTTGTGCCATTCTTTTCCTTGTTGTGTGATTTTCACTCATAGAATTTGTTTACTCTAGAGCTTGCTTGATTCTTTTTTAGGATACATTTTCACTTGCATACATAAACATAATTGAGGCATTCTTTCTTGGTTTAGCTACTTTGCCAAATAGCAAACCTTGCATCATTTCCCTTTGAGTCTATTTGTCTATCCTTTGTCTTAGCTCATTATTTGCCTATGTGAAAAATCATGTTGTTACCTTACCTTAGGGAATGGGAGAGCATTGGTTCATTGTCATTGGAGGAGCTCTTGTGCTTGTGGGTAATTAATTGTGCAAGTGTGGAGGTTGTGAAATTTATTGTACAATGTGCAAAGTGTTATGTGAAAGAAAGAAAGAAAAAGAGCCAATTGTCTCTAAAAAAAAAGAATAATTATGAAAAGGTTGTGAAAGAAAAAGAAACAGAAAGGAATTTGTGAAAAGAAAGGAGAATATACTTTACACACTTAGAATTTAATGCTTGTCATTTGAGTTCCTCTCCAATGCTCTTTTATTCTCTTTGGGTTTTTACCTTGTTATATTCATTTTGTTCCTTTCCTTTACCTTGGCCATATTTCAATCTTGAATAAAGTCCTCTTGATTTGTGTGTGCATTTGTTGAGTAGTGGATAAGTAGATGATAAGCAAGCTTATGGTAGTGCATTTCTTTATGAGTTTGATTGAGTGAAATACCTACTTTCTAAACACTTGAAGGATTGAGAGTGTATCTTGTGAGGATCTATCATTCTTGACTCATGTTTTTCAATTGAAGTTGTCTTGTTTGTTGATTTGAGTTGTGAAGTAATCTTATCTCATGAATGTTTTGACTCTTGAATTTAATTGCTCTTCTTGCTTATGTTGTGAACTTGTGCATTTCTTGAATATCATTGGCATGTGATTCTTTAGTTTTTGAGTTTCTTTTTGTTTTTGGAGCTTGTGCATTCCTTCTTTACTTATTTCCTTGTTTTGAAATTCTTGTTTGCCCGAGAAGTGCAAAAGCTAAGTGTGGGGGAATTTGATAATCACACTTTGTATGTAGTAATTATCCCTCATTTCTAGCTTCCTAAATCTCTTTTAATGCTTAATTGAGTGGGTTTGGCCTTATTTCATAAGTTTGGGTTCATATTGGGCCTAATTGTTTTCTTCAGCATTATTAGGTTTTTGACACTGTTTCTGTATTTCTGGTATATCTTTAGTTATGGATGTCTAAAAATTGTGAATCTTACCTTGTAGGAAAGCTAAGATAATTATCTACAACTTTCATTCAGACCTCAAAGGCCCATTCGGATTTTCAGTGGGTCAAATTTAACCCGGAAGTGAGAACCAAGATCCTGTAACCGGGCCTGGACCTTTGTGAAGAGATTTAGGCTTAACTTCCTCATCGCATGCCCAATTAAGCCCAAATCGGTGCCAAATTAAAGCTAAGACATAGTAGATTATTTCTAACCTAGGGGTAATCTTGGTGTGCATGTAATTTAGACGGTTTTAAGTATAATAATAGGCAGCCGAGGTCATACATTCTATTCTAGGCAGTTTTTACTTTCTCTCTAGTTTCTCTGTAAGCTTTGTCCCTCTTGTTCATGAAGGACTAATTACTCAAGTCAATCTAGGTTTTTACTATGTTGATTATTAATTCAGAGATTATGCTTTAACTGTTTGAATTCTATTGTTAATCAAGTTTCTTCCCTTTCCTTTTGGATTAAATTCTACTTGAATGCTTAATTCGGTTGGATGATTGTTCATATGTTAAAAAGAGGATTGGAAACAGTAAATAATGTTTCAAAGCTTTTTGGATGGATTATTTACCTTTGCTGGATTTTGGACTTAGGTAAAATTGGATTTGAATGAGTGCTTAATTTGTTTAGTCTTAGTTGATCCAAATTCTGGTTGCTTAAACAATAGATGATCCTTGCATCTTATTGAGGCTTCTTAATTTGATTTCATACTGAGAATTAGGTTAATGATTGAATGGATTTTCTGTAATTAAGGATGAATTAAAATTAGAATTAGTTGATTCCTTGGATTGATTGTTTTGTTAAAATTCAGTTTACTTTCTGTCGATTAGTTTTATGTCTATTACTTTTCTGTCGATTACTTTCTATCGATTACTTTCTATAGATTACTTCTACAAATCAAACCCCCTGTTAATTAAACTCCCTAATTTGATTCCTTAATTAGAATGGTCTAATGGTTTGACTCGGTGTTACCTTATGCTGCAAGTAGCTTTGGTGAATCGGATATAAATTTACTAATTTGATTAGCCTCGGCAACTCATCAGCAGTCAACACTAGGAATTAGCATTGGCCAAGTTCGAAAAGTCTCCTAGTGTTGCTCTCAGGGTGATGGTGCCTTTGACTTCAACGTGGGTTCCGGAGAAGCCCACGTGGGTTCTAGGATAGTGTTTGAGGTCGGAGGTAGGGATGCCAAGTTGGGTGAAGGTGTGATAGAATACATCAGTAGATCTCCCTTGGTCCACCAGGACCTTGCGAACTTCGTAGTTGGCCATGAAACAGGATATGACCATGAGATCATCATGCTCTGGATCAATGGTTCCATAATCGACGTCGGAAAAGGAGATGGTTGGTTGGGGCTTGGGTCTTTTGGCAACTGTGGTATGGAGAACTTCTTTTTTGTGCTTTTGGGCTACCCTCTCATGCAATTTTAGAGAGGACCTTGAAGATCCTCCTCCAACAAAACCACTTACAATGGTGTGGATGGTCCCCGCAGCTATTTGTATTAGGTCCTCTTGCTGCTCTGAGGGGTTTCTACCTAGAGCCCGGTCACGATGCTAGTCCTGGCGAGGTGGTCAATTCCTTGGTGGGGACATATTCCTAGGTCGGTATTATCTGTTTGGCCGTCGGGAAAGTGTTGGGACCTCGGCTCAGTACTTTTGCAGGTACCCTTTTTGGATGAGATCTTCTATAAGGTTTTGCAGGTGTCTACAGTCGTTGGTGTCGTGCCCCCTCACTCGATGGAAAGCACAATACTTGTCCTGCCGGATCTTACCATCTTTTTGGGAGGTGAGAGTTGGGCCAGCTTAGTGTGGCATATCTCTTCTAACACCCGAGCTCGGCTTTGGTTTAGTGAGGTGTAGTTGTCAAAACGAGGTCGGGATGGGGATCTTTCTCTTTTTCTGCCTCTTTTCTTCTCCTGAGGCTTTTTATCCCGGGATGGTTTGTTTTTCTCCTCCTACCCTAGCACTTCCTTTAGGTTGATGTGCTTGGCTACCCTGATCAAGAGGTCGGAGAGGCTTCTAGGCGGATCGAGGGTAAGGTGTTCATGCAGGCGTTCAGGTCAGAGGTCTGCTTGGATCGCATGCATGGCCACCGCTTTTGTCAAGTCGCGAATTTGGAGGGAGAGCTTGGTGAACTGGTCCATGTATTCTTTTAAGGGCTACGACTCTCCTTGCCTTAGAGTGGCCAAGACGGCGAAAGACTTTTGATGGGTCATGCTAGTGGAGAAACGAGCTTGGAGAAGCTCGGCTAGCTGGTCAAAACTGGATATGCTGTTTGGCGGAAGGCCAAAAATCCATTGGAGAGCTGCCCTGCGCAAGGTTGTAGGGAAAGCTCAACACATAATTTCTTTAGCAGAGCTTGGCAGGAGCATAACTGAGTTGTAGTTTTCTAGGTGTTCTCGGGGGTCAATAGACCCATCATAGGATTCAAGGTTGGGTTGCTTGAAATGGGTTGGCAGGGAAAAGTCCATGATGTCCTGTGTGAAAGGGAGTTTGGCAGCTCGCTTTTGTTTTTCCAAGCTTGAGGGTGATGGTTGGTTGAAAAATGATGCCTACGGGAGTGGTCCTCAATTGTGGGTATGAAAAGAGGATTGGCTTTTAGTCATTTCTTCCACTGCTTGACCTCTCTAATGCCTGGCCAGGGATGGGGTTGCTTGGAGAGAAGGTCGGGGAGGAGGATTCTCGTGTTGGGTTTCAACTGGGAGCTCGTTGAGTTGTTGGCGTCTTCTCAGCTTAGCAATCTCAACTTTGTCTACCACTCTCTCCTGCCTAAGGGCTTGGATTTCTTGGATTAGGAAATAGAGAATGGCATTTTGTGAGTTTTCCTGGACAAGGGTTTCTCGGGAGGCTTGTGTACTATGAGAGGCTTGGCGAGGTGGGGGTGGTGGTGATCTTCTAGCGCTGTCAGGCTAAAGTGTGGGTCCCATGGGTTGAGGGGTATTTTCTAGGGCAGTATGGAGGTCTCCAAGCTAATTGGAAGGGTCTATGGTGTTCAAAACAAGATCGTACAATGAGATTTGTTTCTTGGGAAGAAAGAAAAAGTCGATTTCCCACAGACAGCGCCAAATGACGATGCCTAATCTAGAGGTGAACAAGTTGGGCTGACTGTGCAATAGCTGCACAATAATAGAGGGTCAAGAGTTGGGTGGTGATATCCGAGCTCCAATGTCTAAGTTAGCATTGTCCAAGCTATAAAGTATATCAAATGCTGAAATGAGCAAAAGTCCTTATACCTGTAGCATGTGGGTATTTATAGGTGATGACTAAGGGATATGGAAGACATATAAGGATTTGATGATGTGAGCCTTTGGCTGAAATAGGCCTGGATGCACTTGGGCCAAATACTGAGTATCTACAATAGCCTTGTAGATTTCAAATTGTGGCATGAAAAATAGATCAATAGAGATAATATTGACAACAACTGTGCTTTTGAAAAATATAAGGAAGGAGAATATATCAAAAGAAAGAAGCTTAGTTCTCAAACTTCAGACATATGTATATCTATCTCTGGTAAAATTTCTTACAGGTGAGAAGCTTTTAGTAAATAAATCCTTCTAAGTGTTGTTCTGCAATTTGCTACCTAGCATATCAAATGCCGAGATCAAGGTACGATAACCTTTAGCAGGTCAAAGCAAGGTATTTGATATAAAAACTAAGTAAAAGAAAAGCAATAATGTAGTTTAAAGTATATCAAACCAAAGTAATAATAATAATAATAATAAAAACTAAAGGAAAAGAAGGGAATTAGGAAATCAACAAGTGTATGTTAGAAAATAACCTTAAATGCAAAAGACTTTAGATAGTCATACTGCAATAAGTTACTTATAGAAGCAAATGAAGAAGGTCGAAGTGCTGAAAGGAGACTATTATAATAGCCTTATGCAATTCCTACAGATTTGCATTCCTACATAAAAGTGTCATATTTATAAATACTAAAAAGAAGGAGAAAAGTGTAATTTCAACTGCCCCCACTCAGATTTGCATTCTTATAGAAAAGGATGCAATTTACACTCTTCACAATTGTAAATTTAAATTAATAAATCCACCATTCTAACATTCACATTCGTATAAAATAGTTGTATAGTCTATAAAAAGTAGAGACAGTTATATTCCAATAAAGCAAAGACAATGGGCAGTTCATAAGGCTGCCAAAGGAAAAAGAAAAGAACATCCACATCATAAGATCTCTATGAAACCCAAATTTTCAATCAATAACTGTAAGATATCTAATGCAACTAATTATTCTCCATTATCCATTAATGCTTGTTGGCCTACATTGCCCTCCTCCATTCTACACAGTCAATATAAAAGTTACAGCCATAGTTTACTTGTATTTGCATCGAATGTGCTTGAAATGAAATCAGTATCAACATCACAGAGTTGTAATACTAACAAATTTGTAAACTTTTTTTTATACGTATGTACTCAAGCTAACCACTCTCTAAAATAAAGCTCATACATGCTAAAGATTGCTTCCTTTCCCATTATTAATCATTATTCAACATGAAGAAGATTGTCTGCTTTAGTTAAAACTTGTTGAATTGAGTTTTCCTAAGACACAAATGACTTACATAAAGGTAGAATATGGAATTTTGTAATGTTCAAAAGTGATCATCAAAAAACCATGATGAACATATATGGGCACTACAAGAAAATTCTTAGATTCCAACGAAAATTTTCCATTGAAATTTTGAGTTTCAACGGAAATTCCAACAGAATTTGGGTTATTGGAGAAGTGATTGATGAAATTGCAAAATTCCAATGGAATTTTATCATTGGAATTCATTTTTGAAAAAAAAAATTGAATGGAAAATTCCATTGAAAATTTTAATATATTTTGAAAAATATTTTTTTTAAAAAAAATCAAAAATTATTTTTTGGTTTTGGTTTTTGAAATTCCAACAGAATGGAATTTCTGTTTGAATTTTCTTAAGTTTTTTTTTTTTTGTAAATTCCTAAATAATATTTGTTAAAAATCAAAACATACCATTTATAAATATCTTGTTTATTAAATAATTTCTATAACACAAATATCCAATTTATTAAATAATTCTTATAAGTTAATAATATATTGAGTACAAAAATTTAAATTTCAAATAATTACACCAAGTTTATTTCTAATTGTTCAAAATATATACTATATAATAAGAGCATACTCTTCTCTCAACTAAATAAAAATAAAACATAAATTTTGTAGAAGAGCAAGATGCTATAACTAAATTTCAATCTTCATACTTTGTTTCTTCATCGTCATATTCATTGTTTCCTGCATATCTCCAACCATCCTAAACATTGTTCGGTCTCTTCAGTTTCTTCACTATCTTCTTCCTCATAAGTTTCATCTTTTACAGGCCAAGGTGATTTCTCTGAGACATTTACACCTTTCGCATTTACAATTCCATCACTTTCTTTTATGGCATTTGCAACCTTTAAGTGTGGTGTATCAGGTAGGGGAGCTTCAGTTCCATCTTCAGCAGGTATAGCTTTAGAAAAACAAAAGGCAATTTACCAAAACAACAGCAAGCTGCTGAGCATCAAAACCAGCAACTTGCAACCTGTATTGGAAATTGGAAACAATAATTGGTTGACAAAAAACATGGAAGATCATTGCTCAACTAAATGAATTTTTGCTGAAAAAATGGATGTAGTAGCACAGACAAAAATTACTTAGGGCATATAAACAGTTACCTCCACCAGAGGAGTATCAGAACTTTCAGACTCCTTAGGCAATGAAAATAACCTTATTCTCATTAAATCATATATATACAGCAGATAATGTGTATCTTCTCTGGTATATCTGTCTTAAGAATAAAACTTCATTAGATAGTGCAGTCATCTAATCTCTGGNCCAGCAACTTGCAACCTGTATTGGAAATTGGAAACAATAATTGGTTGACAAAAAACATGGAAGATCAATACTCAACTAAATGAATTTTTGCTGAAAAAATGGATGTAGTAGCACAGACAAAAATTACTTAGGGCATATAAACAGTTACCTCCACCAGCGGAGTATCGGAACTTTCAGACTCCTTAGGCAATGCAAATAACCTTATTCTCATTAAATCATATATATACAGCAGATAATGTGTATCTTCTCTGGTATATCTGTCTTAAGAATAAAACTTCATTAGATAGTGCAGTCATCTAATCTCTGGAATAGTACAGTAATCATTAACACATATGGGAAAACACCTTAGACTTACAATCATAAATCAGAAACAAATTGATTACAAGTAAAAAGGCACAAGTAGATTGGTGTTTACTTTTTTTATTTTTTAAGAAAGGGTGTTAAGTATATTTTGCTTAAGTTACAGATACAATTTTGGAAAGAATCAATTTAAGATGCATTCGCTATTTGAGAATTGTGATCAGTTATAAATCTATTTCTCAGGAATAAACAAGTAGAACAAATCCCATATGAATGTCATCTTTAGTCAGCTCAGGGAGTTCAAAGTTCAAATAAGTAGATCACTTGAAATTTTTAGGTGCTGGGGATGCTAACTACAGAATAATAACTTCATTATGAAACTTTTGCCTACATGGTCAACATTACCCAGTATAGCCAGATTCTCTAGATTCTACACCTGGATTCTTATCATTGAGTTTATTTTTTTAGACCAAAATACACCTCCAAAAATTAGAAATAAAGAGAGAATAGAAGACACGCAGAAAAGGAAAACAACCACTATAAAAATCAACAAAGGATTATGTGCCATAAAGTTTAAAATGCAATGGCACCTTATCATCTCATCATGAAGAGGGCACAATCTCCAATCTGCATTTTGGTATCTGCAAGGAGATTACTTGTCAACCTTCCAAAATGTACATAAGAATAAATGGAATAATTAAGTTACAGGAAGAAGTAAAGCATCTGAGTTATGAACATAGAGGTGAAGGAAGTCCAAAAGATAAAATGAAAGAAACAAACAAAACATACTCTTTGTTAGCAGTAACGTCACAAAAGTGATGTAAAAGATACTCCAAACTATTTCTCTCCAATTTTAATACCCTTGAGGCCTGAGCAGTTCAATAAAAAATAGATTAGTCCTGTTTGATCAAAAGATGAGAAGGGAAGGAATCTCAACATTGAACATTGAGAGATTTCTAAGCAAACCTGTCCATTGACTGAGAAAATTTTGATTTTGTAAGTGGTGTCAGAGCATAAAGGAATTAAAAGAAATGGAAAATATATCCAGGGTTTTTCAGTTGTTACTTGAGACTGCTGTCAATCAGAAGTGACTGACATTCAATTGCATATAATAACAACATGTAGTATTACGGTTGCACACATTAGAGATAACTGTAAATGAGATTTCATTTTCTAGCAAGCTTAGTTAGTGTTCAGAAGACAACTTGGGGGAATGGGGGGACAAGCTCTATAAATTGTATGAACAATCAGAGCCACATAAATAAGTGTCCAGGGCTATAAAACGGTCATGCAGGAAATTTCTCAGTAAAATATAATGAATAGTGGTCCTGTTTACCGCAAATTCATTAACAGCACGCAGCTTAGAAGCCAACTCTTTCAAACCTTTGACATCCTCCACAAGCTTAAAAGGGGTACGTACATTCTATTGAGGGAGGTTTTATTTGCTCAAATCCCCAAGACCTTTATCAACAAAATTCAAAACAAAGTGTTTCTCCTGAAAGAATAAACTAGTTATTAATGCAGCGAAAAAAAGGCTACAGTTAAAAATAAAAAAGTAAAAACAAACAAAAGTACATAAGTAAGATGATGAAAGATTTTGATAATCACTCACACCAGTTTAGAGAAGCACACATTATTCTAAGCAAATGACCAAAAGGAAACACTCTTTAAAAGGACTTAGTCCTTCAAGTTTCAATAGACAATTTCAATCAAGTTCATTAATTCTGAATCAATATAATACATGCTATTATCAGGATGAAAGGGTGCCAAAATGATAAGTCAAATATCATTCTCACCTAACTCATTAATTCCAAGTAAAGCATGCCAAGATATAAATACAATCTGCATGAAACTTTGGAGAAATAATTAGCAATATCCCATGCAACTTGCCTCATAATCTCCTCCTGACAGAAAAAGGCTAAGGAACTTGTTAGGACCAAAGGGGAGCATAGAGTTTAACTAATTCACTCTTTAATTAGAGCTGTCAAAATGGGCCGACCCGCCTCGACCCGCTTCAACCTGCCAACAAACAGGGTGGGGCGGGCTGAGAAAACTTCAGCCCAACCCAACCCACTGTGGGTTATGGGTTAGGCGGGTTAGCCCGCCAATTTTTTTTTTAAATGCAAATCAATGACAAATAATTTTCTATCACATAATTCAAATCATTCAAGAGGACCAAAATTAATTAAATAATCTAACAAAGAAACAAACATAATTCATAATTCCACAAAGTAACCAAGAACAAGTCCAAGAAGACTAATACCAACATGACAACATAATCTTTAAAACAAATCATACAAAGTTCTTCAAAATTCATCAATCATCATATTCTCTTTTTCCTTCATCTTCATTAATCATACAGCAGCAAAAGAATGCTTTTGGCTGTGTTTTTGCTTGTCTAAGAATGGTTGGATGGTTGAAATGTGTGGTTATCTTTTATATTCCATTTAATATAGAAAAATGAAGAGTATAGGATATTGGGTTGACTAAAAGTAACTACTTATCTTGTCCATAAGAATTTCTAATTACTTAGACTTTCTTATATTTCTAATGCACATCATCTGTTTTAAATATACCTTTAGTCATTAAGTATAACAATGACAAGTAAAACAGCATTATGTGCGTTGTTGTTCTGCATTTGCAGGTGAACTCAAGCTTGGTATTAGATAAGGCACTTGAACTAGATGCTGCCTTAGGATCATACAATGTGCAATATAAGGTCTTTTTTTTTTTTTTTTTCCCCTTCTCTGGCGGGCCAGCCCGCCCCGCCCTGCCCCGGCCCGACATCAACCCGTAACCCAAACGGGGCAGGCTCAGAAACCCGCTTCCAAACGGGCCAGCAAAACTTTAACCTAACCCAACCTTCTTGCATGGCGGGGCGGGCCAACTCGACGGGCCCAACCCATTTTGACACCTCTATCTTTAATATAAATACCAGTTTTCTAGCTGAAAAAAGAGTTTCTTATTCAAGCATTTTCATAGGGCCATTTATCCAAACTTTTTAAAGTGTATTTTGCTACGGCATACTTGCTTAAGTTATATGTTTGCCTTATAAGAATTTCTGGAAGATTAACAACATTGCTCTATGAAGAACCCAATAAAATTACAAAGCAACACAACCACAATACATCAGTCTTGTCAATGTACACATACTACCACATTATTCCTTCCGTCAGAAAGTACTTACAATGCTATGGATAGCAAAGATTACAGAATTTGTGCAGCATTTGTATGAGTATATCAAATCACTTCATGTAATGGTAATATGTTTGTGTTTGTACCAAACTTAATAACCGTAATTGATCAAATGCATCGAATGACAATTCAACTTTGCTTTTCAGAAACAATTTGAATACTTTACCCCACACAAAAACACATTGATCAAGACCATGACACAACAAAAAGCAGGTTACTCGTTTTATATGAACTATCCCCATTTTTCATCATAAAATAGTAGAGTAGACCCCTAAATCAAAGATCATAAAAAACTCCTCAAAATATATGTACAAATTCACTTCAACCAACAAAATTCTAAAGGTCCATTCAACATATTCCATGCCACCTAGCAGCAAGAATAAACATCCAAAGGACTCTTAAATACTTTTAAGAAAATAATACATTCACAAGGAGATAACATCTTCTTAGGCCCCAACTCCTGCAACAGGTTATTACTATTAATTCTATTGAGCACCCAAAAAGTCCAAAATCAAAAAACTAAACGAAATTGAACCTGGAGGGCAACATTCCCTTCTACAGAAATCTAAAAAGGGGACAAGACTTAAGAGTATTTGGCAACATGAGAAAATTAAAGGTTATTTTGTAATTGGTAATTCTAAGGAAGTAAAGTATTCCAATAAACAACAGAACCATCATTTAAGGTACGCCCAAAATCTTCAGCCCCTCTTTTTCCACCTTGAAGAACCCTTGAGATCCAACCTATGACTGGTTAATGACTCATTGAAAGGTCTTGCTCCATTGAAACTGCATTTCTGGATTCTGAGGGGCATTATGGCTGAGCTACTGAACTTGAACACCCTCATGGTACTGGGATGATTTCTGTCTACTCATATCCCTAGCAAAAATTATGAAAGAGAGAGAGAGAAACCTACCAAAAGCAAGAGCCTAGCACACCGCCCTCTGTCACCAGAAATCGCCGCAAGCCACCGGAAAAAGGATCACTTCAAACAGTATTACAATCAAATTTACCATTGGAATCAACAATTTTAAATAAAAAACAAAAAAAAAATTCCAATAGTATATTCCATTGGAATTCTTTTAAAAAAAAAATTTAAGACAATTCCAATGGTAATTTTGATGGAAAATTCCAATGGTAATGTAATTCCGTTGGGAATTATCGTTAGAATTTTCCCAAAATTTCAACGGTATTTTGTTCAATTGGAAAACAAGTTTTTTCTTGTAGTGGGGGAATCTTTATGCCTCCAACACAGAGTTGTCATTCTACCTCAAACTCTTGTCAAGGATATGAACTAAACGTTTTAGACTACCAGCTAAAAGATATATAATATTTGTGTATCTAATTATGGGTCATTTGATATTTCTTCATATCTTCCATTGTTCTATATAATCAACTTACAAGCTTTTTTTGGGGATAAAAACTTAATTGCTATTATCTCATATTCAGCATTAATTGTTTGCTCTCAAAGAAAAGGTAGGATGCAGTGCAGTATCAACAAAAATAATAGGTAGAACTGAACTTTCTAACACACTGAACGTTAAGGCAACTTGTGATATGTTGCAATGGTAAAGGGTAATCTTCTAATTAGTAACAAAAAGAAAAATGGTAATCCTCTGAAAACCAAACAGCACAAGGACAAAAGCAAAAATTACCCTTACAATAGATACATTCCATAATCCATCCAAAAAATACCTAAAAATCATAAAACAACCACAAACAACCAATACATCAAAAGCCCTAAACAAATTTAACAAAATCAAATAGAGAGAGAGGAGATTTCGGATTGAGAAAGAGAGAGAGGATGGAGGAGATTTCAAATAGAGAGACCTACCTAAAGGAAGAGCAGCCAACTCACTTGAACGCAGCCTCTTGCCACTAGAAAATGCCTCACACCGCCGAAGTTTGAAGTTTGAAGTAAATGGAGAAGGAAGCTCAATCTCTCAGTGAAAGGAAATGGAGGAAATGAAATGGGAAAGAGGAAGAAGGGGGAAAGATATTTTGGAGGATTCCAATGGTAATTCGATCCAAATTAAGAAAAAAAAAATTGCCTTCTTTGTCTTCTGTTAGTGAAACGGGAGTTTTGGGCTTAACGGATTCCAATAGAATATTCCGTTGGAAATATCGTTAGAAAACCTTAAAAAATATTAAATTTGGTTAAAAAAATTTCCAACAGTATATTCCAACCATTGGAATTTTAAAAAAAAAAATTTCTTTACCCATTTTTTGAAAATTTCAATAGTAATTCTTACAAAAAATTCCAACAGTATTGGAATTCCATTGGAATTACCATTAGAATTTCTAGAAAATAACAACAGTTGGAATTATAGTTGAAATTTTTAAAAGATTCCAATAGTATTTTGTTCAATTGGAAAAAAAATAGATTTTCTTTTAGTCATGGCTAGATGATTATAATTGAGTAATTGAAGCTTATTTAGATAGAAGGTTCATGAAGATTGCAACAAAAACTTGAAACTTTCCTTTTTGGGAATTTTAACTGAGAAGAAATGTATCTAATTAACCTTCGGATATATAGATCATTTACAGCTTGTGAATAAGTTGTATTCAGTTTTTTAGGGAAATTCAAAGGTTTTTTAAGTGCTATGCTTTCGTAGGACTAGAGTGGTAGAGCTTTTTGTTAAGTGTACTCTTCAATGATTTTGGACAATTAGGATTAAACTTATATGATTCATACATATTAGAATAAGGTATATGCAAATAATTATTTTCCTCGTTGGCCAAAACAAAAAAAAATTATATTTTCTCTAGCACATAATAAAAAAAGATCAAATTATTGCTATTTATGGAATTATAGAACAAACATCTAGATGGATAGAAAATACATTTTGGAGAAAAAGAAATTACAACAACAAACATTTATTTGGGCAAGTTCATATGTTGGATTGATCAATGTCAAGCTTGATCAAGGGGAGTCTTCAATGGTTGGAAACCATGACGAATGCTTGCTTGCCATACTTTCTTGATGCTAAACATGGTATAACCACACTCATGTGCATTCCATCCTTCCAAAGTATGCAGTACTCTAGCTATTCGCCATGCACTCATCACTCTTCTTGGCAGCCAATTCTATTACACATAGAAAAACTTTAGTATGTTCACACATAAGTTGAAACAGAGAAAAATATTACCTTTTTTCTGGTTTCCTAATTTGTGCTCTTTTTACCTAAACACAGAAATTTATCATTGAAGATCTAGGAGGCATGGACATGGTAGTTTACTGTCCTGTCCCCATGTCTGTCATACCGAAGAAACGGACACAGCCACAACACATGTCTGACACACATATAGATGTGTCCAAATAAAAAAAAAAATGTTTTTTATGGGTCGAACATGGCATGGACAAGGCTGGCTCATTTTTGGCATTTGTTTCTATTTTTTTTCCTTGTATGCAGTACATATGCTAGGGAAGGGATATATTAGGATGATTAAGTGATATTTCTCTTTTTAATTGTGAAGGGATATAGAGTAGAATGCCTTGTAATTTTATTTATTTTGGAGGGAATATTAATATTTTATACATGTGGGATTCAAGTCCCTTTTTTGGTGAAGGAATATGATAGAAGTGAATAAAATCACTAACAAATTAGGACATGAGTTGATGATGAATATTTCAGTATGATATTCTGATATAAATGTTAACCTTTGGATAAAATATGAATCTATTTAGAATTATGTTTGTGTTGTTTGATTAAACTATATATATATATATATACACACACATTATGTTTGTGTTGTTCATGTTCGTGCTTCCTAGTTGAAAATAATAGTCCAAGGGGTACATCATAACAGACACCAAAGGACATATATGCCCAATACCCACTCTACAAATAGAGAGGGAGAAAAAACACCTAAGAGAAATAACATGGAGTAGTGCTTTGCACCACCAAAAACAATCAGAACCTAAATGAAACTTTTGTAAACCAAAGAAAGGACAAGAGAAATCCCAAGCTACGAACTTGTGAGGCTCAAAATACTCCAAAACTCCTGCCAATCCTTGCAAGCTTTTGAAATTTTGACAAGGGGAGACCATGCTTCATCACTAAAAAATTTCCATTTCACTTGCTTAAGTTCACTGACGATAAAATCCTACCATTGCCACATTGAAGTGAAGTTCTTGCATTCTAAATGTATCATTAATGGAGATAAACTCCAAACCGCTAAAGGTTTAGGACAAGTTGTGAACAGGTGACAAGAATTTAATAATTAATTGATTAGCTAATATTTAATTATTTTCACTCATGTTGGTCAATTTAATTCTAAATAACTTCGCCATGAGCACAAAAGCAATGGTAACTTCTATTTGAAGGGGGACTTTAACTTACCCCATGTACGAATATGGGGTTAAATAACCTCATCCTATGTGGCAGAATGGNAAATCCCAAGCTACGAACTTGTGAGGCTCAAAATACTCCAAAACTCCTGCCAATCCTTGCAAGCTTTTGAAATTGTGACAAGGGGAGACCATGCTTCATCACTAAAAAATTTCCATTTCGACCTAACCATAAACACCAAATTATACATATCAAGAGTTCAAGATAACCATCAGGAGCATTCACTTGCTTGAGTTCACTGACGATAAAATCCTACCATTGCCACATTGAAGTGAAGTTCTTGCATTCTAAATGTATCATTAATGGAGATAAACTCCAAATCGCTAAAGGTTTAGGACAAGTTGTGAACAGGTGACAAGAATTTAATAATTAATTGATTAGCTAATATTTAATTATTTTCACTCATGTTGGTCAATTTAATTCTAAATAACTTCGCCATGAGCACAAAAGCAATGGTAACTTCTATTTGAAGGGGGACTTTAACTTACCCCATGTACGAATATGGGGTTAAATAACCTCATCCTATGTGGCAGAATGGGCACCGCCTATAGCTCCACCTAGCATAATAGACAGTAGAAAAATGTCTACCTACAAATTATAAGTCTGGCTTTGTGTTTTTAGTAAGTTAACCCACCTAATTATTTGAATTTACACATAGACACCCATTTTGTTTTCATTCGTTCCTTCTTGAAACATTCCCTTTGTTTCCTCCCTCCCTATCTTCATTCTTGTCTTTGAGACAAAAATAGAGCTTCCGCTTGCTAGGTGAGAATTTGGACCTTCCAATTTATGACCAAGAACTGAACAAGAAACATTTTTGTCGCAGCAAAGTGATGATATGGTTGCCGGGTGGAATATGCTTAAACATTTCCACCCTTGACTCATTGTCTCCGCCACGACCACCATCATCTCCAACCTTGACTCACCGTTGATGAGATCTATCAATTTCTGCTATCCAATCAAATGAAACGACAATAGTGGTTTTGGCCCGACCTTTTTTTCCACACTTGGGAGTTACTAGAAGCTAATTGCAATTCTTAATGGTGGTTTCAATGGGGCTGTGATGCTCGATTTACTAGAAGTTAAGTGCGATTGTTGGTGTGCTGGTTTGCAGTGGTGCGTGGTTGTGTGAGAGGATATCACAGTTGCTAAAAGTCATCTTAGGTTTTTGGTGATTATGGTGGCATGATTTTGCTCGTGCGGAGTAGGTGCAAAGGGGCTTTATAAAAGATGGAACTATTGAACTCTACAGCAAGAAAATGATTCAAACGCACCATATGGTTCTTTTTTTATATATAATTTTTTTCTATAGTTTAAAAGGTGCATTACTTTTTAAAAAAAAAAAAAAAGAGCTAAAATAATCACATAAAAATAAGAGCTAAATTAAGAGCCATGTCAGCTTAATTAATAGAAGTTAACAATTGGACTAAATTAATCAAATTTAAGAAAAACCGAAAGATAATCCCATTGGTATAAAATTAATGCAAAATAAGTTATAAAATTAAGTTATCACTTGTTGGTAGCTATTTATCATTTACTTATAATAATATGTCATAAGATCAAATAATAACTTGGTGAGATGAAATTTTCATTGAAGTTCACTAAATTAAAATTATCATGTATGGTGAAAATAAATTATCATTAGTATCCAATAATATGTTGTTGTGAAAATTAAATACTCATAATTATCACTTAAAAAAATTCAATTACATTTTGTAACATCACTAATTGCTTAGGAACATCACTCACTTAATTAATTGTATCTTGCAAATGAATTATGCAAATGATGTTATTGAAAAATTAATCCATTCTTTCTACATGATAAATGTAAGAGTACATAATATGAACATGTTTATACATTTACAAATAAATTAGGTTCTTAAGTTAAACTACAATAATTGAATTCAAAAGTAATTCCATGCTTCTTAATATCACTTGTTGACAGCATTACTATCACTAATTGCTTAGGACTATTATTTACTTAAATTATATCTTGATACTTGATCATGAATTCTACTTGATTCATATGAGATGAACATTAAGTTTGTTGTTGGGTTACATTCCTTCCAATACGATAAATGAAAGAGTATACATATAAGCATGTCTCTACATTTATAAATAAATTCAGTCATATAGTTAAATGACAATAGATGGAATTACTAATACTTTTTAAAAGTATGCTTTATAACGTAAGATAGGAATTATAAAAAAAAAAAAAAATTGTAGTATTTATTATAATTTTTAAGAAATGTTTAGGCATATTGCATCCTTGACAAGACACTTAAAATATAAGATTGACACTTAAGAGTTTAGTATATTTCATATCACATCTTATTGATTTAAGCCATTGGAAGAGAAAAATCAACTCTTATAAGATTATGTTCTTTCGGTTTGTCTTGAAACGAATTAGCCATAGTAAAAATAGTGGATTTTCCTCCTTTACCCTCTCCTAAACCAATAATCCATGTAAGTGTAGGCTACATATTTATTTTCACAAGGTTCTTCCTTGTTTTCTTGTGTATTTTATGGAAAATACAAAATATAAAATGTGGGCTTGATTTATAATAAGTAAAAAACTTTCTGTCAAAATTCATATTAAATTTTTTGTTGGTAATAATAGGTTAAGTAAAGGTGTGAGTCCTACTATCAACACACTTATAGCAATTTGATGGGAATCAAGGCAAAACTACTCCACGCGACCCTTTGCACATTCCTGGAGGTCTGATCACCCAAGCTCGAGCTAAGAGGATGCAAGAGAGCTTGATCGGCTTCATAGAGGAGGTTTGGACCCAAGGGACAAGCCAAGAAGCAAGGAATGAAGTATGGATGTTTGTGTGCTCAATTGAGGAATTGGAAGGTTCAACTGGCGAAGGAAGATAGAGCTCGCCCCAACGCCCAAACAGAGGAGCCCCAGTGCTCCTTGACTAGAACCCAGGCACCCCAGCGCCCTCACAAGCAAAGCTAGTGCCTTTCCCCTGGCACCCAAGCCCCTGGACCAATTCCATTATGTGTGTTTTTAACTCTTTTTATATGTTTTGGGCTCTGAGCTTAGGTTATTTTAGGCCCATTTTAATTCTATTAAACCTATGTTATTTTCCCCTTTTAGTAGTGAGTTTGTACTAGGATTTTGGATATTTAATAATTGGGCTTGGATTTTACCCATTTAGGTTTATTAGGGTTGCTTTGTTTAAAGGGAGGTCATTTCCGTTATGATAGTCATTATTCATATTTTAGTAAAAGTTAAGAGGTTTCTCCTTCTTGGTTCTCTTGAGAACTCTTAAAACTTATCAAGAACCCTAGGTTCTTGTGACGTTCTCCTAGCTTATCACTATCCCTCTCATCCTTGTCTAGAGTGTAGCGCTTAATCTTTTCTATACCATAGGTTCTCACCTCTATATGTTATAGGTTCTAGGTTTTTAATTTGTGTTTTTGCTTCTAATAAACTTTGATTGGAGGATTCTTGGGCATCTGAATCTGAACTAATCGTGACAAACCCTCGAGGTTCACATCATTTGGTATCAGAGCTTGTGGTTCTAATCGAGGTTTGATTATTCATTTTTTACTTTTGAATTTCAATTTTCGTTTTCCATTTTTTTTTCTTCTTTCTTGTTGTTCTAGTGTTGTTCTTCATAGTTTCTTCTTGTTATTGCTTTTGATTTGCTAAAAAAAAAAAAATTGGGCAACTTTTTCATTAATTCCCTTTGTCTCATGATAACTGCCCTTAAGGTGGTGTTTAGGTGTTTTCCATTTCCAATTTTTGTGGTTTTTTCATGCTTAATGCAATTTTTAGGCTATTGAACCCTCTAGGTCATCAATTTAATTTGTATGGAGCATGATTAAAATCATAGTATAAAAAAAAAAAAATTCTAGGCAAATTATGTTCTTGAGAAAAATACTAGGAAATTCGTATAAAAAAAATTATGGATTAGTGTAAAAAGTGTGGAATTAGATGCCCTTTGCAATGTTAATGCTTCATGAAATGACTTTTGAGTTGGATTTGCCTTAAATTGCTCAAGTTGCATTCGAAATTGTTGGATTTCCTTGGAGATCAGAAAATTCTGTTGCATTGTGGAATTTTAATTCCTAAGTGACTTGGTATTTGAGATTCTTCTTGCTTGTGTGTCTTTTGGTATTGAGTTCAATTAATCTTTGTTCTTGAACTTTGTATTGCCTTTGTTCTTGTCCTATTCGAATTCCTTGAATCCTTTTATGCTAGTGCTATGCTTTTCATTCTTGTGGTGAGTGATATACTGTGAAGTTTGTCACAAAAGGCTAAGCTCTTGGTTTGTTTATTAGTTCAATAAAGAACTAAAGAAAGAGAATTAAGAGTAGGAAAAGGCAAGAGTGTGAGATCATTAGAGAGTAAGAGCTACTAGTGAATCAAACACGAGTGTGAGTGATATTGTTGGAGAGCAAACACGTGAAGGAGTGGTGAGGTTATCTTCCTAACATTTTTTTTTAAGGATTTAAACACCATGGATAGAGAAAGTGAAGCGGGAAACCAATCTTTTACACTTTGTGTCATGCAACAGCAATTTGAGAGAATAAACATAAGATTTGATTAGTTGTATGATAGGATGGGTAGGTATGAGAATGATCTACCAAGGAGGCAGCCACCTATAGCTCCTGAAGCAAGGAGGAGGAGTAGGAAAAAAGTTAAGGAGAATGAAGAAGGAAGTGGGCATAGTGACTCCAAAGTCCAAGACAATTTTGCTAGGCATCATAGAAGAGAGAGAAGAGCAAGACATGCTCATGTTGACCGTGATGTGAGTGACCGAAGCACCTCCGAAGACCACAACTAGTATGCTAGACATAACCAAGGAGAAATGAGGGAAATATATGTAGATCATAACTTAGGAAGCATACAAATGAAAATTCATTCTTTCCAAGGTAAAAATGATCCAGAAGCTTACTTGGAGTGAGAGAAGAAAATGGAATTAGTGTTTGAGTGCCACAACTACTCTGAGAAGAAGAATTTTAAAATAGCAACTGTTGAGTTCATCTACTATGTTATCATATAGTGGGATCAACTAGTCCTAAACCGGAGGCGGAATCATGAGAGGCCTATTGAGTCATGGGAAGAAATGAAGGCCATTATGAGGAACAAGTTCATCCTTAGTCATTACTATAGGGAATTGTACCAAAAAGTGCAAGGCCTTACACAAGGTTCCAAGAGTATGGAAGACTATCATAAGGAGATGGAGGTAACCATGATTAGAGTGAATGTGGAAGAGGATAAAGAAGCTACTATAGCTAGGTTTCTGCATGGTTTGAATAGGGACATTACCAATGTGGTTGAGTATCAACATTGTGTAGAGTTAGAAGATATGGTCCACATGGCCATGAAGGTGGAAAAGCAACTAAAGAGACAGCGTTCCTCAAGGTACAATCCGGGCTCAACAAGGTATAATTTGGGTTCATCTTCTCCATAGAAACTGAATTGGAACAAGGGAGACAATGATGCTTCTAAGCTCAGAGCCGAGACATCCAAGGCTCCAAGAGAAGAAGGTGACCAAACTAGAGGCAAACTGAAAACCCAACCTTCTAGAAATAAGGATATTAAATGCTTTAAATGCTTGAGAAATGGACATATTACTTTTCAATGTCCAAGTAAGAGAGTGATGGTTTTAAAAAATGATGGAGATATTGAGACCGAGGTTGAGTCTAGTGATGACTCTATGCCATCTTTAGAGGATGCTAGTGATGGTAAGGAGTAAGCCATTGATTGTGAGCTACTTGTTGTTAGGAGAGCCCTTAATGCACATGTGAAAGAGCATAATGAGGCTCTAAGAGAGAATATTTTCCATACTAGATGCCTTGTTGATAGAAACATGTGTAGCATGATTATAAATGGATGGAGTTGTGTGAATGTTGCTAGTACTACTCTAGTGGACAAGTTGACTTTGCAAACCTTGAAATATCCCAAGCCCTATAAGCTACAATGTGATGTTGTGCCAATGCAATTAGGTCATGTGTTGCTTTGTCAACCTTGACAATATGATCAAAAGGTGACACACAATGGCTACACAAACTGTTACTCCTTTGTCCTAAACAAATAGTCAATTACTCTTGTTCCTATGACACCAAC
This sequence comes from Cercis canadensis, assembly GCA_003255065.1. Lineage (NCBI taxonomy): Eukaryota > Viridiplantae > Streptophyta > Magnoliopsida > Fabales > Fabaceae > Cercis > Cercis canadensis. The sequence goes on from QAOA01008702.1 coordinate 30,687, forward strand.
ACAAGTGTTTAAGAACCAATTGAAGATGAAGAGAAATAGTGAGGGCCAGCAAAAAGAGAGAGAGCTTGACAACAAAACAGATCATGAGAGTGCAAAAGATAAAAAGAACAAGAGAACAAAAGACAAGAATGTTAAAGAGGCTGAGAGCCCAAACTTTGAGAGACAACTTGAAGGAGTGGAAACACAAAAGATGAGTGTCTTTGCAAGTAATGGTGAGGTGAAAATAGTCTTTTTCTCTAACTGGCATATGTTTGTACTATAGTACAAAGAGGCATGTCATTAGCACTAATGAAATTAACCCCTATTTGTCTAGTGTTGTTGTGTCTCTTCTACAGGATTTTGAAGATATCTTCCTCGATGATGGCCCAACCGGTTTGCCCCCACTTAGAGAGAATTGAACATCAAATTAATTTCATTCCTAGAGCCACTATTCCAAATAGACTAGCATATAGGAGCAACCCAGCGGAGACCAAAGAGCTTCAAAGGCAAGTGAGCAAGCTTATGTCTAAAGCACATGTGAGAGAGAGCATAAGCCTAGGGGTGTAATCGGTTCAGTTCGGTCCGGTTTACACCCCAAACCGACTAAAACCGAGTCAAAGAAATTCGGTTCGGTTCGGTTCAATTTTTTAGAATTTTTTCAACAAAACCGAGTCAAACCGAACTGGTGTGGTTCGGTTCGGTTTGGCCAATTTTCTCGGTTTTTCTGCTGCTCTAGCTTGGAAACATTTAAGCAACTGTGAATGAGAAACTTCTGCCCAGATTCAAACCACTTTTGCAAGAAGGAGAGTACTAATAAACAGAACTTGCAATCAATTATCTATGTATTCTTCTATTAAACTTTAAAGTAGCAAAAATAAACAGAAATCAAGTTCTCAGCATAAATTATTGCTCCATTTTCAACAAACAACTGTCATAGAACATTGGGTTCCTTTACAAACCACCACAACAAAATAGCAGCCAAATATCAGACATCCCAGTTCAATGACCAACAAAACAATTACAGAAATACAACAGAAAATCAGCAACAAAAATCAAAAAGCATCGCTGCAAAAGTTTCTAACATTCTTTTTCTTGACCCCTATTTTTTCATAATAAATCGAAACAAATTATCCCGAAATGAGACACAACATACAAGTGCAACTCCCTCAAATCTGAATAAAATCCCATTCCTATGAGTGAAAGAGGCTTTTGTTGTCTTCACTTTGTAATCATTAATCGAAATCCTCTACTCTCCATCGTCACCCAATCGGACAGTCCAGAAGCAATGGATCTGGAGGTGGTCGACCGCCACGCTCTACTTTTCGACGACGAGTCCATGGCGGTGTTTGTCAACACAAGCAAAGCTCTTGTTGAATGGAACTCTCTTGATCGACCGCTACGATGTCCGCCACCTGCTCCTTGGCCCTGTCCCACCGCGACTTAAGCGGTGCCCTGTTCATCAGCTGGATGCTACTGTTGCTTCTCTCGAGGCAGACCTTGATTATGAGACAACGAAGGAGAAAGAGTCAGCGAAGGAGAAAGAGGGATTTTGTGATTCTAAATTGAGGGTGAGAAGTGAGGGTGAGGGAGTCAAAGAGGGATTTCAGAATAGAAGGCCTACCCTTAAAACGACGTAGTTTTGTTATACTCGGTTCGATTCAGTTTTCATTCAGGTAAACCGAAAACCGAATCAACCCCACCTGTTTTTCAAAAAAACAAATCGAAAATCGGACCATTTCACTCTATTTGACTCAGTTTCGGTTCGATTTCAGTTTGGTTCGGTCGATTTGGTTGGTTTTTCGGTTTTGCTTACACCCCTACATAAGCCCATGTGTCGTACCCGTGCTTCTAGTCTTAAAGAATGATAGAACTTGGAGGATGTGTGTTGATTGCCAAGTCATCAACAAAATCACTGCAAAGTATCGCCATCATCTTCTTAGACTAGATGATATGTTTGATTAATTGCATGGTTCTTGTATCTTTTCGAAAATTGATCTTTAGAGTGGATACTATCAAATTAGAATTAAAGAGTGTGATGAATGAAAAAACTACTTTTAAAATAAAATATGGTTTGTATGAATAGCTAGTTATGCATTTTGGTTTGATAATGCCCCTAGCACTTTTATGAGATTAATGAACCATGTTTTAGTAGCTTTCATTGGTCGATTTGTTATAGTCTATTTTGATGATATCTTGATTTATAGCAAGAGTTTGAATTAGCACCTTGATCATTTGCAAATTGTGCTAAAAGTTTTGAGAGAAGAAAAATTGTATGCCAATTTGAAAAAAGTGTTCATTTTGCACTAGTCAAGTTATGTTTCTTGGTTATGTTGTTAGTGCTAGAAGAATAGAAGTTGATGAGGAAAAGGTAAACGCTATTAAGGAATGGCCAATGCCGAAGAGTGTTAATGATGTTAGGAGCTTCCATGGATTGGCTAGCTTCTATAAGAGGTTTGTGAAAGACTTTAGTACTATAGTTGCCCCTTTAATTGAAGTTGTAAAGAAAAATATAGGGTTTAAATGGGAAGAGGAACAAGAAAGGGCTTTCAATCTCATTAAAAAGAGGTTAATTAATACCCCTTTGATTGTTTTACCTGATTTTTTTAAAGCTTTCAAAATTGAGTGTGATGCTTTAGGTATTGGCATTGGAGCTGTGTTGATGCAAGAAAGGCGGCCTATTGCATACTTTAGTGAGAAGTCTGGTGGAGCTTTCCTAAATTACCCTACCTATAACAAAGAGATGTATACTTTGGTGAAGGCATTAGAAACTTAGCAACACTACCTCCTACCAAAGGAATTTGTGATCCACACTGATCATGAATCATTGAAGCACTAAGAGGACAAGGCAAGTTGCACACCAAATGGGTGGAGTTCATAGAACATTTTTCCTTACATCATCAAGTATAAGCAAGGTAAAGAAAATGTGGTGGCCGGTGCTTTGTCTCGGAGGTATACCCTTATCTCTACCCTTGATGCAAAATTATTGTGTTTTGACCATATAAAAGGCTTGTATGTTAATGACCTTGATTTTGTCAATGTATTTAATGCATGTGAGAAGACAGCTTTTGGAAAATTCTATAGGCATGATGGATTTTTGTCTAGGGAGAACAAATTATGTGTGCCTACTAATTCCTTAAGAGAATTGCTTGTGAGAGAATCGCATGGGGCAGGTTTAATAGGACATTTTGGCATTAGAAAGACTTTGGATATTCTGAATGAACATTTCTTTTGGCCTCTCATGAAGAGAGATATTGAAAGATTATATGAGAAATGCATAACTTGTAAGCAAGCAAAGTCCAAAGTCTTACCCCATGGATTGTATACCCCTTTACCTATTCCTAGTCACCCTTGGATTGACATTTCTATGGACTTTATTTTAGGTTTGCTCAGAACAAAGAGAGAAAAGGATTCTGTGTTTGTTGTTGTTGATAGGTTCTCTAAGATAACACATTTCATTCCATGCCACAAGACCGATGATACAACAAACGTAGTTGATTTGTTTTTCAAAGAGATTGTGAGATTGCATGGCATGCCGAGAAACATAGTTTTGGATAGGAATGCTAAGATTTTGAGCTACTTTAGGAAGATTTTGTAGGGGAAGTTAGGCACCAAGCTCTTATTTTCTACCACTTGTCATCCACAAACCAATGGTTAAATTGAGGTAATCAATAGAACTCTCTCTACTTTACTACGTGCTATCATTAAAAGAAATTTAAAAAGTTAGGAAGAGTGTTTGCCGCATGTTGAGTTTTCTTACAATATAACTATTCATTCAACTACTAAGTTCTCACAATTTGAGGTTGTTTATGGTTTTAATCCACTAACCCCTTTGGATTTATTACCTTTACCTGTTAATAAGCATGCTAGCTTAGATGGTAAGAAGAAAGTTGAATTTGTGAAGCAATTACATGAGAAGACGCGACAACACATAGAGAAGAGGATTGAGCAATATGCTATCCATGCCATCAAAGGGCGTAACAAAGTAGTTTTTGAACTAGGAGATTGAGTTTGGCTGCATATAAGAAAGTAGAGGTTCTCGGCCCAAAGGCACTCTAAGTTGCTAGCAAGAGGAGATGGACCATTTCAAGTGGTAGCTAGGCTTAATGACAATGCCTACAATTTGGATCTCATGGGTGAGTTAAGTGTGAGTGCCACCTTTAATGTTGCTGATTTATCTTTTTTGATGTAGGTACGGATTTGACATCGAATCCTCTTCAAGAAGGAAAGAATGATGGGAATCAAGGGAAGACTACTCCAAGCCACCCTTTGCATATTTGTGGAGGTCCGATCACCCGAGCTCAAGCTAAGAGGATGCAAGAGAGCTTGAATGGCTTCATAGCAGAGGTTTAGACCTAAAAGCCGAGCCAAGAAGCAAGGAATGAAGTTTGGAGTTTTGTGTGCTTAGTTGAGGCCTTGGAAAGTTCAATTGTCGAAGGAAGATAGAGCTCAGGCGCCCTAGTGACCAAACAGAGGCACCCCAACACTCCTTGACCAGAACCCAAGTGCCCCAGCACCTTCGCAGGCAGAGCCTAGGCGCCCCAGCACCTAGACCAATTCCGTTATGCGCATTTTTTGTTCTTCTTGTATGTTTGGGGCTTCGAGCTTAGGTTATTTTAGGTCCATTTTAATTCTATTAAACCTATGTTATTTTCCCCTTTCAATCTTACGTTTGTATTAGGATTTTTGGTATTTTATGATTGGGCTTGGATTTCACCCATTTGGGTTAATTAGGGTTCTTTTGTTCAAAGGGAGGCTATTTCCCTTGTGATGGTCATTATTCAGATTTTAGTAAAAGTTGAGAGGTTTCTTCTTGGTTCTCTTGAGAACTCATCAAGAACCCTAGGTTCTTGTGGCGTTCTCCCGGCTTGTCACTCTCCCTTTCATCCCCGTCTAGATTATGACACCTAATCTTTTTTATACCATAGGTTCTCACCTCCATAGGTGATGGGTCTAGGATTTTTAATTTGTATTTCTGCTTCTAATGAACTTTGATTGGATGATTCTTGGGCATTTGAATCTCTACCATGGCAAACCCTCGAGGTTTGCATCACAATGTGAGTGGTCCACTAAAAGTAGGATGGTTTAACCCCGTTTTTAACACCCTTTCGAATGGGGTAGCATAATAGCTTCTTTAAGAAAAGGTTTATAATTTTTGAAAGATTAAATTATAAAAAGAAAAATTTTCTAAAATTTCAAAGTACTAATAATATACTATTATGAGTAAACTATCATCTGGATCCTTGTAAGATTTTGGAGTTAGCAAAACAATCACTCACAAATCATTTGTAAAAAATTGGTCCTCAAGAGATTGAAATTATTAACAAGTTAATCCATGTTACTGCCATCCATTAACCATTAATGGAAATGATGATGTGGCACCGTTAATGTCTTAAGTGTCATGTTAATTGCTAAAGTGGTAGAATTAAATGCCAACAAAACAATGGCTTGGACAACCCTTATAAGAATAAATTTTAAAAAAAATTAAAGGTGTTGAGTTGATTTTCTTAGAAACTCTGTACAAAAACAAATGACATCATCTTCCTCTGATTGATTTAGCCATGGAAGACCCATCAAAGGATGACATCACGCAAGTCCTCAAAGTCCTTCAAGCTTGGAAACAAGTTACATGAGTTACAGATCCACCCAAGTCCCAACTCAAACAAGTCAAACTCACCCGCCATTAAAACTTTGTTGGAGCTGGAAACCAAGTTTGGTACAATCCTCTCTAATGACCCAAACTTGTCATCATTGTCTCACCATCTTACAAAGTTTAAAACTCTGGTGGAGCCCCTAAAATAGAACAGAGGACAGAGCCTCTAATCCTTCCTCACTTGCTGGGTTTCAACACACTCAATTTCAAGACTTACCGAGACGATTAAGTTTGAAATTCATGCGTGAATAGACTGTCATCATTGCTTTGGCCATTGAGCTTCTCTCTGCCGCCACTGACCAATTATTCACTAATGCTAGGACCAAGCCACCATTGCTCACCACCGCCCCACCACCAAAATTGAAGCCAAGTCAAGAAACCAAAATGACGACACCTTCTCATGGTCTTGGAGAAGGATGAGAGAGAAAAAGGGCCATCTTTTGGAGTGCCAAGCCTCCATAAGAAGGTGCTTAATTCCAATGGCTGCTCCCTATGGTATGGGGTTTTAGTTAAGAGAAGAAGATAAGGACTTGGACTGACCACATTTTCGTGATTTTAGGTTTTTTATTTTATTTTTAATTTATTCTTATAAAGCTTATCCAAGTCATTGTGTATTTTTAGATCAAAGACTTCAATATTATAGTTTTCAATCTTAATTCCATTACTGCGGTACTTTTCAAACTAATTCCTCAATTGCAATAGTTTTTTTTCTTTTTTTTTAATATATTTGTGTTCAGGTAGAGGAGAGAGAGAGGGTAGAGTAGGCCCATTCTGTATTTTAGCACCAAGAGAGTGTCACAAAATGGGAAATTGTGCTACTCTCGTGCCGAAAATAGCACAATGGCATCACACTCCACTGGCTGCTAGCCCACTTGGTTTTTCTGCATAGCAGTGTCAGGGACGCAATTCCCTAAATTGTGTAACCTATTCAGAAGACTCTAACTAGATTGCCTATGCATCTCCAGTAAATTTGCGTAACGACATATGGAATTGTGTGACAACATTATGTGATGATATTTTAGATTGCATCACTACTTTAGAAATTGCTTGTCAACATTTCAAATCGCGTCAACTATATTATATGATGACATTTTAGATTGCATCACGACTTTTGAAATTGCGTGACACTATTTGCCTGAACTATATAAATACATGCTCAACACTGGTGAGAAATGCACAGTGTGTTGGCCCCATGGTTCTCCAACCTTAGTTTCGATGATAACAAAGAGCCTTATTTGTCATTAACCTATGTTTGCTCAAATGCTTATTTTAGTAACAAGTTAAGTGATGTACTTGGGTTAGAAGTATAACCAGTTTCCAAGTCAACAAAACTAGCTCATGTTCAAGTACTGATTCTACATTACTATGAAGATGCTAATATGAAAGCCTTAAAATTCATGGACCATCCAAGGCTTAAGCCCAGTCCATCTACACCAGTTAATGGATTCTAGAGAGGTTGGAAGATAGCCCATATGAGGAATTTGAATTAGAAAGAATTCAACATCAAGAAAGAAAACCAGTGTTATTCAAGGAAAGTTTTTGAAAACAATATATTATTTCTCAATTTGAGATATTATCTCTGTTTTGGTGATTAAGACCACAAATCAAGCAAGTAGAAACCTAGACCATTAGGAACGGTCATCTTCTGCCTTTTGTTGCTATAAATTCAAAGACACAAGGTTTGGAAAAATAAGAAGAGAATCCATTGAATCATTGTGAAGAAGAAGCTTTGTGTCAGAAACTAGTTCTTAGTCTCTTCTACCAACTCTATACTACTTGGTAAATCTTTCTGTGAGAGTTGTAATTCTGTGGGAGCCATATCCAACTGGAATTTTTGTAACAGATTTCATTGGGAAATCTGGGGAGCGACTTCTGTCTTTGTTTGATTGAAGGAGAGAGTTTCTAGTGAGCTCTTGAGAAACTAGGGAGATTTTTCTGGTTCAGCTCTTTGTAAAATCAGTGATGTAAGAAGCTTGGAGAAATAACCTTGTTGATAGTTGAACCCCAGCCTTAGGAGGATGGACTTACGCTCTGTTATTAGCTGAACCATTATACAATTTCTGGGCTCAATCTCTCTTCTCTTATCTCTTTAATATTCAATCATTATTTAATCTATTGTTGCATAACTAGTTTTGATGTTCTGTGCTTTTTAAGCTTGCTGTGTATTCTATCTCTTTATCTATTAGCCTGCTTGTTCTTGCTTGAAAAATTGTTATATTTCTTATTTGCAAGAATCTAAATCTTCTGATCTATTATTTTGAGTGGTTATCTGGTTTATGTTCTTAGTTCTCGAATTCAAGCTTTAATCTTTAGCTTTTACTAAGATTTTATGGGTTAATATATAACTTGCTTTGAAACGATTTTTGATCATAAACTGGTTATTTCATAAGGCATTTTTAATCTGTAATTCCGCATAGTTATTGTTTTAATCTCCTATTCACCCCTCTAAGAGCATACCTACACTCTTGATTGGTATAAGAGCTCAGTGGTCTATTAAGAGGTCCAACAACCTTGAGTTAAAGATCTAAAAGTTTCATATTTGTAGGTATCATGAGCACACAAAGTTAAGCTCATTCTTCCCACAAGCCAACATATTTCAATGGTGACAACTACAAGTATTGGAAGGAAAAAATGGAGATGTATCTAAAATCCATAGATTACAAGGTCTAGGCCATTGTGAGAAATGGGATGAGACCACTAATGAAAATGGTTAATAAAGTACAAGTTCCAAAGGAAGAAAATGAGTTCACAGCCGAGGACAAACTTTCATACACTTTGAACTCCAAAGCTAGATATGACATCGTATGTGTTGTTTCTCCAAAAGAATACAAGCACATAACTTCCTACAACTAAGCAAAAGAGATGTGAGATCAACTCAAAGCCATTCATGAAGGAACAAGCCATGTGAAGGAAGCCAAGATTTATATCTTTTGTTCATAATGTGAAATGTTCCACATCAATAAGGATGAAGGTTTGATGTCTTTCTTTTCTCAATTTCTTAGGATCATAAATAGTCTCAACAGTCTTGGTAGATAATACACTCAAAAAGAGCAAGTAAAGAAGCTTCTTAGATGTTTGACAGAAAAATAGGAAACAAAGGTCACAGTTATCCTCCAATATACTGAAACAAATGAAATGACCGTGGACCAACTGAGAGGACAGTTAGAGACACATCAAATGATGTTATTTGAAAAGAAAAATTATTTAGAAGATCATAAGAAAAAGAGTCTAGCTCTAACCAACACCACTCAAGAAACTAGTTATGCTTCAAAAGAACTAGTTTCTAGTGATGAAGATGTAGCTCTAGTGTCAAGGAAATTTCTTCACCAAATGAAAAGGAAAAATGACAGAAGGAAATTTCCACCTAGATGCAACAAAGGCAAAAAGCAGCAAAGAACCAGTCATCTACTATGAATGCAAGAAGCCTAGACACATCAAGCTGAAGTATCCCAACCTAAAAAAGAAGAAATTTTATAGAAGGGATAAGAAGAAGGCTATGATTGCTTAATTGAGTGATGTAGACTCTTCCTCCAACAATGATGACTCAGATGAAGAGAATTTAGCAAACTTATGTTTAATGGCACACACAGAAAGTAGCAATGAGCTAAGTGATGCTAAAACCGAAGTAGGTCCTCCTCCTTCTTATGAAGAGCTATATCAAGCTTTCGAAGATATAGCTCTTGACTTTGAAAATAGACTTTCAAGGATAGAAACTCTTAAGAAAATAGTCAAATAACAGATTAAAGAAATTGATTCGCTCATGAAAGAGAGTTTTGAATTGGCTCAAAGGTTTAAAGTTTTACAAAATGAAAATGACTCTCTTAAGAAAAACTAGCTTGTCATTCCTTCTATTCTTAAAGAAAACAATGATTTGAAAAATAAAGTGAATGAACTGTCAAAGGATCTAGCAAAATTTGTTCAAGGGCATGGAAACTTGAATGCTTTGCTAGGGAGACAAAGAGTTAGGCAAGACAAAGTAGGTTTGAGTTATAATGAACCTCAACCAGCAAAGTTATCTAGAAACTTCTTTGTCAAACAACCAACTTCTCATTCTACTTCTAGAAACTTCTTTGTCAACGCTTCTATCTCTTACTCTTCAAGGAAAATATGCTTTTATTGTGGTAATGTAGGGTATCTTATGTTTAATTTTGGTTTTAAGAAATTGTGTGCACCAAGAAAAATGATTTGGGTACCTAAGTGTAATTTTCCACTAACAACCAAGGACTCAAAATAGTTTGGATACCTAAGAGCTCCTAAACTCCTTTGCAGGTGTGCTTCAAAGCCAAGAGTGATTTCTGGTACTTGGACAACAACTGCTCCACACATATGACTAGAGATCTGACCAAGTTTTTTCTATTAAAAAAGACAGTTATGAGAAATGTCACTTTTGGAGACAATGGCAAAGGGAGAATTGTTGGATTTGGTAAAGTTGCTATGAGTACCTCTTTTACTCTTGATAATGTCTATTTAGTAGAAGGTTTAATGCATAACTTGTTAAGCTATGTGACAAAGGTCACAAAGTTCTATTTGAATCATCACATTGCCTCTTCATGAATTGCATAGTGATAAAGTGCTATTTGTGGGCCATAAAAGCTCAAATGTGTATGTAGTTTACAAATAGGGACTAGATTTCAAACATGAAACTTGTTCTTTGTCCCAAAGAAGCAGCTCTTGGTTGTGGCATAGAAGACTTGGCCATATAAATTAGAAGCTGATTTCTAAGTTAGCTAAGAAAAAACTAGTTTCTGGATTACCGAAATTGGTTTTTGAAAAAGACAAGGTCTGCTCACCCTGTCGCAGGTCAAGCAAACTAAGTCATCTTTCAAAGCTAAGAAAGACCTTTCTACTTCTAGGCCACAACTAGCTTAAATGGTAAGAAGTATGGATTTATGATAGTTGATGACTATTCCAGATTCACATGAGTATACTTTCTCTCTCATAAGGATGAAACTTTTACAATTTTTGAAAGATTTTTCAAGAAAGTCCAAAATGAAAAAGACAGTACCATTTCCTCCATAAGAAGTGATCATGGTGGAGAATTTGAGAACTAGCTTTTCAAATTTTTTTGTGAAAACCATGGTATCCACCATAACTTTTCTTGTCCTAGGACTCTGATTGGAATTGTCGTGTTCCAATAAATTAAAACTAAAACCCCTAAAACAGAATGCAATACAAGGCTAATTCGGGTTGTCTCTCAGGGAAAGCAATGATTAATTAACAATTTCAAGACTACTAATTGGGGATTTTCAAACACAGAATATATTGCCAAATGTAAATTGCATAATTGAACAGAGATTAATTCAATTAATTAAAAACGCAACCTCACTAAACATCCATCAAGAATTGGTTGATGCATCCGAGATTGAACATGATTAATCAAGTCTTAATGCATCACTACTAATTGAATTTAGTCATAATCGAAATCTCTCATTATAAGTAAGTGCTCCTACTGAATTATCATTCAGAATCCGGTTTAACCACATACATCACCAATCCTTACAATCACACAAAATTTATAATTAGTTGTTTAACCTAAAACCGAACTTCAATTAGCGACCATTCTCTAGATTCATATAGTAGAAGAAAGATTCATCAACCTAAATCCCATTTCATACCTCAAAATTCATATGAATAACAAAAATCTCCATAAATCCATGTTGAAATAGTTTGTAAATGTGCTTATAAAATCAAGTCCCACATTGGTTAAATTAGAGTATGTAAAAGGCTAATTAAAGTTATAAAGTAACTTTAGATAAATGGGCACAAGCTCATTTGACAAGCCTAAAATAGACTAGCAAGTCAAAGCCCATTAATGGTTTTTGATTGGCACTTGGGGCATCTTGGGCCTTGATCGATTTGATAAATATTTTAATATTTGGTTTGATATCTGGACTGGGTGTCTGTTTCGAACAGACTATTGTGTCTATTCCGAACAGACAATTGTGACTATTCCGAATAGACAATTATGTCTGTTAATTAATGACCAATTATATTTGTTCATTAGTGCCTTTTCAACTCTATAAAAGGGAACTCCCTAATGCATTAGAATTCACTTTTTCATTGAGAGTTTTTGAGAGCTTTGTTGTATCCTGGGGTAACTTGCTTTTTATAGAGAAGCAATATTACACTCAAGACGATGTAATCATTCACGCCTCAAAATCATTCTGTTTTAGTCTCCATTAACGTTTTTCCTAACATTTTGAGTGTAATATTCATAATGGAGGCTGTTACTACTTCTACTGTAAAGTTGCAAGATTCTTTGAAACTCAACCAGTTTGATGGAATGAATTTCACAAGGTGGAAATATAAGATGAAGTTCTTACTCACAACCTTGAAGGTGTTTTATATCCTGGACCCGAATCTGCCTCCCATTGCTGCACCAACTGCTGAAGATTCAAATCAAGTAAGGAACCAGAGGCAGAAACATGAGGAAGATGAATTGGTGTGTCGTGGTCACATTTTGAATACCCTTACGAATCATCTCTATGATCTCTACTCGAATTTGACTGCACCAAAAGACATATGAAATGCATTGGAGGTCAAGTATCAAAGCGAAAAGAGAGGTACTGATAAATTTCTTGCTTTGAATTACTTTGATTTCAAAATGTCTGATAACATGCCAGTTATGGATGAAGTCCATGAACTTCAGATTTTAGTTTCCAGATTACGAGATTTGGAAATCTCAATTCTTGATACCCTTCAGATAGGAGCAATTTTGTCCAAGTTACCTCCTTCTTGGAATGGGTACATAAAGAAAGTGTTGCATTTACCTGATAATTTCACTCTTAAACAGTTTCAAACTCATTTACAGATTGAGTGTGAAACTCGTGTTAGAGATGAAAAGTTTATGAAAATAAATGTGAATCCAAAAGAGAATTTGTAGCAAGTGAATGCAATAATAAGTAATTATGGAAACAACAAATTCGGAAACAAGTCTGGAGGGAAGAATCAAGACAAACTTAAAGTCCAGAAAAATGGTGGATTCAAGAAAAAAAAAAAGAACAAGGTCTGCTTTCACTGTGAAAAGAAAGGACACTACATCAAGGAATGTAGATTCAAGAATTATGAAAAGAAGAAAAAAAATACTTCTGAGAAAGCCAAACTAGCCAACTTGTTGGAAGATGAAGTAAAAGAACTTGTTGCAATGGTTTCCAACATTCAGATTGGAATGGTGACTGAGTTGAACATGGCTGCTACATAAAGTAATACGGATTGGTTCCTTGATTCGGGTGCAACAATACATGTCAGCAACAACAAGGCTTGCTTTAAAACTTACCATAATTTGGAGGAACAAGATGAAATTCTAATGGGGAATCACCAACGTGTCAAGGTGCATGGCAAAGGGTCTGTCGTACTGAATTTCACTTCTGGGCAGAAACTTACCCTTGTCAATGTTTGTCATGTTTCTGATGTTAAAAGAAACTTAGTTTCTGCAAGTTTGCTTTGTAAGAAGGGTTTTTAGATTATCCTAGAGTCAGACAAAATTGTAATGTCCAAGAGTGGACTGTTTGTAGGAAAGGGATACTCCCTTGATGACATGTTTAAGTTAAGTGTGAATGAAATAAACGTTATTTCTGCTTAAATTGATTCTTCTACTTTATGGCATGCTAGACTAGGACATTTAAATTATCCTATGATAAAATATATGTTAACACATGATTATATTGATTGCAAGCATGTTCATAAAGATAAATGTGAAATTTGTGTTGAAGCAAAAATAATAAGAAAACCTTTTCCTAAAGGAGAGTGTGATACACAAATTTTAGATTTAATTCATTTTGATATTTGTGAATTAAATGGTAAATTAACCAGAGGAGGAAAAAGGTATTTCATCACATTTATAGATGATTGTTCTTGGTTTTTATATGTATATCTATTAAAAACAAAAGATGAGGCCTTTGAAAGATTTAAGGAATTTAAATATGTGGTAGAGAATAAAAAGGAAAGAAAAATTAAAATAATTCGGAGTGATAGAGGTGGAGAATATTTCTCTATGGAATTTGATAAATTTTGTGAAAGAAATGGAATAATCCATTAGAAAACCGCCCTTTTACACCCCAGCAGAATGGACTAGCAGAAAGGAAAAATAGAACCCTAGTTGATATGGTAAATGCTATGCTTTTAAATGCTAAATTACCATATAATTTGTGGGGTGAAGCTTTACTTACTGCACGTCACATTCATAACAAAGTTCCTTCCAAGAAAACACATATTTCACCATATGAAATTTGGAATGGAAGGAAACCAAACCTGAATTATTTTAAAGTGTGGGGGTGTGTTGCATTCTATAGACTTCCTGATTCTCAAAGAACCAAATTAGGGCCAAGAGGAATTAAAAGTGTTTTTGTTGGTTATGCACAAAATTCCAAAGCATATAGACTTCTAAATTTAGAGTCTAATGTTATTGTGGAATCTATTCATGTTGAATTTTTTGAAGAAAAATTCATGTTAGATCAAATTGTGCATGAACCTGAAAGTGGTATGCATGAACCACAAAATTCATAGGATCAAAATAATTCTGATAATCTTAATTGTCTTGCTAAGGGTAAGAGAAAACTTGTGAATGAACCATCTGAACGAAGAAGAAGTCAAAGGCCAAGAAAAGAGAAAAGCCTTGATCCAGATTTTATTACTTTCTTGGTAGAAGGTAGTAGAAATCAGATTTGTAAAAATGTGAAGATATTATTAAACATTGAAAGTGAGCCCAAAACTTTTGAAGAAGCAATGACTTCTAGAGATGTAGCTTTCTAGAAAGAAGTTGTGAATGATGAAAAGGACTCAATAATGTCTAATAATACTTGGGTCTTAGTTGACTTACCACCTGGCTCAAAACTCATTGGTAATAAATGGGTTTTTAGGAGGAAATATAATTCTGATGGTACATTGCAAACCTTTAAAGCAAGACTAGTTGCAAAATGTTTTACTCAAAAGAAAGATCTAGATTATTTTGATACCTATGCTCCAGTTGCTAGAATAACATTCATTAGAGTTCTTTTTGTTTTGGCATCAATATATAAATTGCATGTACATCAAATGGATGTTAAAACAACATTTTTAAATGTTGATTTAAAGGAAGAAGCTTACATGCAAGAACCTGAAGGTTTTGTTTTTCTTGGAAATGAACACAAAGTGTGTAAGCTTGTAAAATCTTTGTATGGTCTTAGACAAGCTCCTAAACAATGGCATGAAAAATTTGATTCAGCAATTTTGTCTTTTGGTTTTAGACATAATACTGTTGATAAATGTATTTATTCCAAGTTTACTAAAGATTATGGAGTTATAATTAGCCTCTATGTAGATGATATGCTTATTTTTGGTACCAACATGCATGATATAAATGAAACTAAAAACTTTCTGACTTCAAAATTTAAGGTGAAAGGTTTTAATGAGGTGGATACAATTTTGGGTATCAAAGTTACTAAGCATGATCATGGGTTTACTTTAAGTCAAACTCATTACATAGAGAAAATTTTGAGCAACTTTGGTCATCTCAAAATTAGAGAATACAGTACTCCATATGATACTAGTGTAAAACTTGTGAAAAATAGTGGTAGACCTATAGAACAATTGAAATATGCTAGTGCTATAGGAAGCTTGATGTATGCAATGCATTGTACAAGACCAGACATTGCTTTTGATGTATGCAAATTGTCAAGATTTACAAGTAGTCCTAATACAGAACATTGGGAAGCAGTTGGAAAGGTATTTGGATACTTGAAAAGAACTGCAATCCTAGAGTTGTCTTATACAGATTTTCCTATTGTACTAGAAGGTTATTCAGATGCAAGCTAGATAACAAGAGCTGATGAAAGTATCGCAACTACAAGTTGGATATTTACACTAGCTCGAGGTGTCATATGTTGGGCATCTAAGAAACAAACCTGTCATTCCCATTCTACCATGGAGGCAGAGTTTATTGCTTTGGCTGTTGCGGGTAAAGAAGCTGAGTGGTTAAGAAACATGTTGTTTGAAATTGAGTTGTGGCTACAACTAATACCACCTATTTCCATACACTGTGATAGCGAGGCTACAATATCTTGTGCTTTCAGTAACATGTATAATGGAAAGTCAAGACATATTAGTTTAAGGCATGATTATATTAGAGAATTGATATCAAGTGGTACTATTTCACTTTTTTATGTGAAATCTGCAAATAATTTGACTGATCCTTTTACCAAATCTTTACTAAGAGATATGATATGTAGGACAACATGTAGTATGAGACTAAATTGAACTCTCAAGATGCCAATGATGGTAACCCAACTTTGAATTACAAATTAGTAATTACTAAAGATTAATGGGTAATATCAAATCATTGATACGTGTCTGATTTAACACTAATTAAGAGGAGTCTCATACAGAACATGAGGTTAGTGCTTACTGTTATGTTGAGAGGATGAGCTTAGTGCTTAATGGAGTTATTTAAAAATTGTCTGAAGTAATAAGGACAATGAAATAAACTCCACCTATGTGAATATGAAGTGGTGCCGCTTCAACAAAGGTTTAATGAGTTTTACCTTTTTGAAAATATTCACAGAAAATAGGATTGTTTAGTACATGGCCATTTAAATAGTGTTAGGGCTGTTAAAACCTCTTTGAAAAATTGTATAAATATGATGTGTATGATATCTTCGATCCTAATAGTAAAGAGTCTTGGTTTAATCATTAGACACCAAGTACTTCATTAACATCCTTAGATATTTATACTAATTTTAAGGTTTAAACTTGTAAGGTACCTTCTTATATGCATCAATTTTATAGTGAATGACTTAGTTTACAAACTAGTGGGGGAATGTTGAAATAATTTGTAAATGTGCTTATAAAATCAAGTCCCACATTGGTTAAATTAGAGTATGTAAAAGGCTTTATAAAGGCTAATTAAAGTTATAAAGTAACTTTATATAAATGGGCACAAGCCCAAAATAGCCTAGCAAGTTAAAGCCCATTAATGGTCTTTGATTGACACTTGGGGCATCTTGGGCCTTGATCGATTTAACAAATATTTTAATATTGTTTAATATTTGGACCGGATCGGGTTAGGTCAATTTTACCTCATTCGGATGGTGGTTAATTAAGTTAACCAGTTCGGATGAGTAAACCCAAATAAACAATTGTGTCTGTTTCAAACAGATAGTTGTGTCTTTTTCAAACAAACTGTTGTGTCTATTTCGAACAAACAATTGTGACTATTCCGAATAGACAATTATGTCTATTAATAACTGACCAATTATATTTGTTCATTAGTGCCTTTTCAACTCTATAAAAAGGAACTCCCTAATGCATTAGAATTCACTTTTCCATCGAGAGTTTTTGAGGGCTTTGTTGTATCTTGGGGTAACATGCTTTTTATAAAGAAGTAATATTACACTCAAGATAGTGTAATCATTCACGCCTCAAAGCTATTACGTTTTAGTCTCTATTAACGTTTATTCTAACAATCCATACAAAAATCAAGGCAAGACAGAAATTCAAAGAAGAACAAAATTGCATTAAACTTGAATCAAATAAATATAGAATCTCAAAATCAAACCAAATTCAATTAGGAGTCTAGCTTGGTTACAAAGGTTCTACTCTTCCATGGCCATCAAATCCGAGCTCCAATGGTAGAAGGAACTAATAGAACAATGAAAAATGAAAGAGGAAAAAGAGTCTCCAAAAAACAAAAGAGGCAAAGAAAGTAACAGCCTCCCTTTCAGATCTGTACTATTATATGCCCTAATTGGCATCTATAACCACCCATGGTCAATGACTAAACTGCCCCTTCATGTAGGCTTTCCTCTTAGCTTCAGAATGAGCTTTCCATTGCATGGATTGGACTTCAAATAAGGGAAATGGGCCCAAATAAGTGGGCTCGGCCCACAAGTCCGAGTGCTGAATTCTTCAGGTCAGGGCACCACTACGACACCTCCGGATGGAAATTAGGTTTTCACAAGAGTTGTAGCTCTATGTCTTAGCTTTCCTACAAGACCGAAATCACAATATTTAGAGATCTAAAGCTCAAGATATGCCATAAATACAAAGACAGGGTCTAAATGACAATGCTAAATGAATAAAACCCTAAAGCCCAACATAGAACCCAAATCACAAAATAAGGTCTAAGTCATGAAATTAAGGATAGGAGAGGATGAAAAACACTAGGCATGAAAGTTAATTAACATATAAAAATATTGTTTATCATACTCCTCAACAAAATGGGGTTGTTGAGAGGAAGAACATAGGACATTGATAGAGATGACAGAACCATCTTAGTTGAAAATGATCTTCCAAAATATTTTTGGCCAGAGGTTGTAAATACAACTTACTACATTTTAAATAGATGCTTGATAAAACAAGTTTTGAGGAAAACTCTTTATGAGCTATGGAAAAGGAGAAAATCTAATGTGAGTTACTTCCATGCTTTTGGCTGCAAGTGCTTTATCCTAAATAATGGTAAGGAGTATTTAGGTAAATTTGATGCTAAATTAAATGAAGGTATTTTTCTAGGTTATTCATTAACTAGCAAGGCATATAGAGTTTTCAATAGAAAAACTCTTTGTGTTTAAGAGTCAATGCATGTCATATTTGATGAATCTAACATTCATTTGAGTACTTATGCTCTTGAGGATGATAAAATAGTGTAGGAAGATGTTTTAGTTCCTACTCAAGTAGAAAACAGAGAGAAAATTGATTAGACAGGAGTAGTTCAGGAAGAAGCTCTATAATAGAATGCTAAAAAGCTACTTCCAAAGGAGGCCAAAACTACTAGGAATCATCCAATTGACAAGGTTATTGGAGATCCTAATAGAGGAATCATCACTCAAGCATCATTTAGAGGTCTTCATGTCAACCTAGCCTTTCTCTCATTGATTGAGTCATCCAACATAAATAAACATCTACAAGATGAAGCTTGGATTAGTGGCAATGCAAAATGAACAAAACCAATTTGAGAGAAACAAAGTTTGGATACTTGTGCCATATTCAGTTGAGCAAAGCATAATTGGCATAAAGTGGGTCTTTCGGAACAAACTAGATGAAGATGGTAAAGTAGTGAGAATAAAGCTAGATTCGTAGCACAAGGTTATAATCAACAAGAAGGGTTTTAAGAAGCTTATTAAAGGAGAATTTGAAATGAGCATGATGGGAGAATAAACATTCTTTCTCAGATTTGAAGTAAAGCAAGCTTCTGATGGCATATTCCTTAACCAATCTCAGTAACTTAATCAATTGCTGAAGAAGAATATATGGTAGCTAGAAATTGTTGCTCATAAGTTCTTTGGATGAAGCAATGGCTTGCTGATTATCGTATTTCTTTAACCAAAATTCCAATGTTATGTGATAATACCAATGCCATAAATATTGCCAAAATTCCTGTTCAGCATTTTAGAACAAAGCATATAGATATCAAGCACCATTTTCTTCGAGATCATGTCCTAAAAGTTGACAATGAACTAGCTTTTATGAATACCGAGGAATAGCTTGTTGATATCTTCACTAAGGCGTTGGCAGAAGAAAGGTTTTGTTACCTAAGGAATGAGCTTGGGATGATGAGCATGTCTTAGCCTCTTCATGCATACTGCATATTCATGACATATCATAATTTTACATGACATTGAGGACTAAATGTTCATTTCAAATTTATGTAAATCTGTGAGCTAACAAGTTTGTTGAGACTGTGTTGTTTTTTGTCACAAAGCTGGTTTGGAAGCTAGTTCTTATATTCATTAAGCCTGTTTGTCAGAAAACTACTTATGTGGCTGGAGAAGTGTGAAAAGATCAATTGGGCCTTGTTATAAAAGCTTATTGTCCCTTTTTGTGAAGCTGATTTGTTTTAAATCAGTTTGGGCTTCTCTTTGATGGGCCTTCGTATTTATCATATCCAACAGGACAAAACTCAACGTTTCATTAAACTGTACTTTTTCTTGCTTCTGCAAAATGATGCATAGAGCTAGTTGACCTTTTAGTTACCGCCTTCATCCCTTTTTCTAAACTAGTTTGAAGAAATCCCTAATTTCTCACATAATTCCTCCATTACCAAGCTCCTTTATTCTAAAATTCTTGTAACCTCCCTAAAGCAGATCTTAATCCAACCTATAAATCACCTCAAATCTGTCCATAAAGCAAATCGTTGCAACCATGAGATCTGAAAACAAGCTTAGACACTCTCAGTGAATGGGTCGAAAAGGCAGAGAGACTTCCAACAATACTCCTGAAACCACCATTGTTATTTCAGAGTCCTGTTCCTCTGAAGATACTATTGATTCTTTCCAGCAAGCCATACAGAGAAGTACCATGGTTAGTGGCTCAAGTGCTAAGGGCAAGGAGCCCATGCATGCATATCAAGATAGACCCATGGCTAACCCACAAGAAGCTCAGTCAAAACCAAATGAAGAGGAAGAAGAACTGGTTCCTCTCAAGTCTGTTAGAGGTTTTAAGCTTCTAGAGGGACCACCTATAGTTCTTTATCTGGGTTGGCATGAACCAGAGGAAACCCCATTCCAGAAAACCCAGAGGTTTATCCTTCGTCTCCTCTTGCTTCCCTTGGCAGACCAGAGGCCATTCCCACTTAAACCATCACACGAAGACCAGTAAAAACCAAGATTACAACACGCAAACAAGTTTCAGTGCCTAAGCTTGCTCCACCTTGAGCTCCAGAAAATCTTTTCCAATCCAGAGAAATTGAGAAGCATTTCCATAAAAAATTCTTCTTGAGAAAAGTGGTACTAGGTTCTGCTGTGAAATGGGCAGAGTATACTAAGACCACCAAGGTCATAGATGAAGTAGTTGTTGTAATAGGTTGGAAGCAGCTTTCAGAGATTGAAGAACTAGTTCTACCACAACAGGTAAAGCTATATTATTCTCACCTTCAACTTCTTGAAGGTGTGGTTTCTGGTATTGATATAACTTTAAATGAAAACCTGTTTGAACAACTTTTGGATGTACTTGCTGAAAGATATGAGAGGTATATCCACAAGATTTGACTTGCTGATTTTGTTCCTTTCTCTAAAGCCATGGACTACTTGTGTGATTTTCTTGAAAATAATGATAACAGTGTACCCATTGTACATTGCATGAATTTTGTGAGCAAAACCTTATCCAAATTCATAACCCCCAACTTCCTTGCTAGGGCTAGCAGCCAATTAGAATTTTTCACCTCTGACCTCTACCCCCTTTATCACATCAAACACAAACTACCTTTAAACCTTCCTAAGCAAATTCTGAATACCATAGCATGGACAGTAAGAATGACCTAAGAAAAAGGTAGTTTGCCTTATGACATGCTCATTACCAGAATTTGCAGGTATTTTAATGTTAACTTGACTCAGTTCAAGGATGAACCTTGCCAAGCCATTTGACTATTAAGCAACCTCTAAATTGAGAAAATTGGTTCTAGTAAGAAACCAGTAGCATCATCTCAAGCCATGGATTATACACAATGGTTGAAGGATGTCAATCCTACTGAGCTAGCAAATTAGATGGGTCAATGATTAAATTACTAGCAGACAAAGATAATCCAGTTCTCAACAAGATTAGCTACTATGGAAGCTAAACTGGTTGAGATCAAACTCCAACTTGCTACTACTAGAGAAAGGCTGGCTACTACAGAGATGGAACTTGCTGCTTTAACACCATCCTCTAGTTGATTTGTTTATAATGCCATTATTAAATTGTTTGTTTTTTGGATTTTGTTTCTTTGACTTGAATTTTTAGTCTTCTGGGTCTGTAATCTTAAACATTTGACATTTGCATTTCATAACATATGCATCTGGTTTGAAACTGTTTATGCTATAAACTATTACTAAGCTTTCTACATGAACTAGTTTCTTAGTACCAGCCTCATACTCCCTACTCCTTTGCTGTGACAAAATGGAGAAAAGAAAATAAGGAAAGATCCTTATGCCAACCTTATACTCTAATGAATATGCTCTGATAATTGCTTGCCAATTTTGAGACAGTTTGGATGAACTCCATTGATATGGCTCTGATACTGTTCTTAAAAGGTTTTTCGAAAACCCCTCTATTATGAAACTACTTGTGCAAACTATTTCTTAAATTGGTTTTAAAACTAGTTTTAGAGGTAAGTATATTTCTAGGGGAAATCTTTCGAAGGCATTGGTCATCATCAGAAAAGGGGAGATTGTTGGCCCTACGGTTCTCCAACTCTAGTTTTGATGATAACAAATAGCCTTATTTGTCACTAACCTATGTTTGCTCAAATGGTTATTTTAGTAATAGGTTAAGTGATGTACTTGGGTCAAAAGCATAACCAGTTTCCTAGCCAATAGAACTAGCTCATGTTCAAGCACTGATTCTACACTACAATGAAGATGTTGATATGAAAGCCTTAAAATTCATGGACCATCCAACGTTGAAGCCCAATCTATCTGGACCAGTTAATGGACTTTAGAGACGTTGGAAGAAGACAGCCCATCTGAGAAAATTGAATTAAAGAGAATTCAACATCAAGAAAGGAAAGCAGTGCTATTCAAGGAAAGTTTTTGAAAAGAAGATATTATTTCTCAATTTGAGATGTTATCTCTGATTTGGTGATTAAGACCACAAATCAAGCAAGTCGAAGCCTAACCTATTCACAACGGTCTTCTTCTACATTCTGTTACTATAAATTCAAAGACCCAAGGTCTGGAAAAAAAAAAAAGATAATCCATTGAATCATTGTAAAAAAAAAGCTTTATGTCAGAAAGTAGTTTTTTTATCTCTTCTACCAACTTTATACTACTTGTGTAAATCTTTTTGTGAGAGTTGTAATTTTGTGGGAGCCATATCCATCTAGAATTTTTGTAACAGATTTCATTGGGAAATCTGGGGAATGACTTATGTCTTTGTTTGATATAAGGAGAGAGTTTCTAGTGAGCTCTTGAGAAACTATAGAGAGTTTTCTTCTTAAGCTCTTTGTAAAACCAGTGTTGTAAGAAGCTTGGAGAAGCTTTCGACAAATAACCTTGTTGATAGTTGAACTCCAGCATTGGGAGAGTGGACATAGGCTCTATTATTGGCAAAACCACTATAAAATTTATGGGCTTAATCTCTCTTCTCTTCTCTTTGTAATATTCAGCTGTTATTTAATCTATTGTTGCATAACTAGTTCTGATGTTATGTGCTTATTAAGCTTGTTGTGTATTCTATCTCTTTATATTAGCCTGCTCTTTCTTGCTTGATCAATTGTTATATTTCTTATTTGCAAGAAAATTGCTTATCTAGTTTTTGCTTTTGCAACCGTTGAGGAAATGACATAGGTGGCACATAAGATGAAGGATTATCTGGAAATAGCTTTGACTTCAACTGCTCCACCTCTTTGATAGAAGTTGCTTTAGATGTATTAGGAGACCTCTTTTCCTTTGACTCAATTTGCCTCACACTCTCAACTACCTTATTTTTAGGTTCCTCCAAGAGTTTACCAGTTCGATCGGTTATAGCATTCACATGCTCCCTTGGATTCATCTCTATATTTCTTGGCAAGGACCCTTGTTCTCTGGTAGTAAGCATGCTAGAGAGTTGACCCACTTGTACTTCTAAGTTATGAATGGAGGCATCGGTTCTTGCCATAAACTGATTGGTATTCATATTCAATTAGGCAAGGGCATCCTCCAAAGAAACCTTAGGTGGTGGTGGTGGTGGCAGAGCTTGCACTGGTGGTTTAGTAGGATTTTGATTGTTTCTCCATGAAAAATTTGAGTGATTTCTCTATCCCGGATTGTATGTGTTGGAGGAAGGATTATTCTACTTGCTTGGGTTTCCCACAAAGTGTTCTTCCTTTGACTGGGATGGAGAGAAAGGATTGCCAACTTGGCAATCTATACTAGCATAAGGTCCACCACAACGGTCATAAATTTCAGGATAAGAATGGATGACATTGAAATTCATAGAGGTCAACTGCTTAGCTAGAGAATCAATTTTAGCAGAGATTGCTGTGAGGGCCTTATGAACTCAAAGTGCCTTTTGTGGTGCAGACCTCTTAGTAGGCTGTTGATAGGCATTAGCAGTCATCTCCTCTAATAGGTCATTAGCATCCTCATATGTCATTCTCATTAAGGACCCATTTGTAGCTACATCAACTAGTGTCTTAGTTGAACTTGTTAACCCATGGTAGAATGTCTATAGTTCTAACCAATCAGGAAGTCCATGGTGGGGGCATCTGTGAAATAGTTCTTCATACTTTTCCCAAGGCTCCTAAAGTGACTTCATCTCTTGTTGACTGAATGTAGTGATATCATTCCTCATCTTGGCAGTCTTAGTAGGTGGAAAGAATTTGGCTAAGACCTTTTGTGCCAAGGTATCCTAAGTAGTGATGGTTACCACTGGCAATGACTGCAACCAAGTCTTGGCTTTATCCTTTCGTGAGAATGGAAAAAGCTGAAGTCGAATAGCATCATTTGTAGCACTATTATCCTTGAATGTATCACAAATCTCTAAGAAACCGGCAATGTGAGCATATGGGTCTTCACTAGCTGATACACTGAATTGGGGCGACTGTACCATGTGAATAATTACAGGCTTTATCTCAAAGGTGTTGGCTTGAATTGGTGGCCGCCTTATACCAGAGGTGGTATTTGTGACTAGAGGAATGACGTAGTCACGAAGTACTTTCGGAGGATTTCCTTCTGCCATTATGTTTATAAAAAATCTGGTTGAATCTTTATTCCCCTTTATGTTCTTTTGACAGTTCTTCTCAATCTTAGAATTGAATGGGAGTAAAGAGTTGCTTCTAGCTTTTCTTATACACCAAAAGAAAAACTCCTGATAGTGTAGGAAAAAAGAAATATTAAAATAACTAAGAATGAAAATAAACGATCAGATTAAGATTGATCATGTGTGACGGGTGAACTAAGCCAAAATTATATCTATTATCCCACCCTTACCCCAGCCACACATTCAAGGCTATCAAAAGTCCTTTTCATCCTTTATGTTGTGATTTGCCTGTATTAGTGTAGATTGACATGAAAGCAAGCATATGGGGTTCTAGATTTCTAAATGAGAGATTATTATACGTGAGCTTGTTTGCATAATCTGATTTAAATGTAGAGAGTAAGGTAAAAAAGGGGTATATTTACACACACAGGAAATTTTAGTAGATTAGATTAACTTTTGGGTTGACATTATTCACACTTATGACATATTGAATTTTTCTTGAAGTAGTGCTTAATTGAGATCTTTGAAGGTTGTATGGTTAGTAGATAAATGTTTCACTTTGTAGTTTGTTTTTTAGTAGAATTTAATTTTTCTATTTCTCTTTGCTTGAGGACAAGCAAAATGTTTAAGTTTGGGGGTATTTGTTGAGTGGATTTTATACACATTCTTTAGATATTTTTTAGCTTAATATCTTGTGTGTTCTTGAGAATTTTTATTAATAAATCATGTGTTTTTGTGTTATTTTTGTAGGACCAAAGGATGCGGTAAGTTTTCATATTTTGAAGAAAAAAATATGAATTTGGAAATAAAGGATAGGCAAGAGGTAGAGAGGCAATGCCTCACCCCTCAATTCCAAGAGCCCTATCCATCAATTTCAAGGGCCTCTGCACCCATAAGTCTCAAAACAAGTTAGAGAGTTAAAGCCTCAACGCTCTAGTTCCTTTGTGCAACCAGTTTAACTTCTAGAGGCATAGCGCCTCATCCCTCCTCCATTGGCGCCTCAGCGCCCACAACCCACCAATTTCTCCATGGCATTAGCACCTAGGTGCTAGATTTCAAGGGCCTCAGTGCTCAAGCAAATTAATTATTAGGCGGTGCTTTTTTAATCCTAAATTAAATAGGACTTTTTGTAAAAAGTATAAATAGGACTCTTAGGTTTTAGAAAAGGACTTTTGGACTTTTTGGAGAGCAGAGAAAAGGTAAGACAAGGTTTAGAGAGGAGGATTGACAGCAGCTAATCTTGGCATCTACATTGAGTTCTTATTCTTTTTTCCCTTTTATCTACATCTAGAATTTCATCGATTATATTTTATTTTACCGTCATAAACTAATTTCTTTCTAGGGCTATGATGTAGCTTAACTATGAACGATTGTAATTTCTTTTAGAATTAATTTATGAATTTATCTTTTTTAATTGAGCATTTATCTCTGTTCACTACAAGAAAACACTCGATTTCTCATGGAACGAGATTCCGTGAGAAATTCTCACGAATTAGCATTCAATAAGAATTTCTCATGAAACATTTTTTCAAGAGAAAATTTTGTGAGAAAATCCCTTAGAAAATTGAATTTTTGATGAAATTTTTGCACATAATTTTTTTTCGTGAGAAGATCTGTGAGAAAATTCCATAAAAAATTCAATTTTTTAAAAAATTTCTCATGGAAATTTTTTTCATGAGAAAATCAGTGAGAAATATGGATTTTTCTATGAGAAATCCGTGAGAAACAAAATGCACCATTTCACTAAAGTTAAAATTTGGGTTTTAAAATTCTCTTGCCCTAATATCGGTGAGAAATTTGGATATTTCTTCTCACCCTATAGCTCTTGTTCCTCATTTTCATATTCACTTTTCCCTTTCCTCACCTCAGTTTCTCTCCTCTACCTCGTGCGATTTCAATTTTCCAGCCATTCTTCACTTTTTCCAACAGTGTCAAGGAGTTTCAATCTCAATTTATTTGCTTTGGAGTAGAGGTAGGCCTATTTCTACTAATTTCTAATTTATATTTTTGTCTCTGAACCAAACTTGAAGTTCTTCTATTTCTGGGTAGATTATTTTGAAATTTTGTCATCTTTTGTTTGTGGAATGGTGTCCATGTGATTATGTATTTAGGCATACTTCATTTTGATGGAAGATTTGTTGACTGCTATAGGTATTCAAATTTAGATAACTTTACTGTATTGATTTTATGATGAAATTGGTTAGATTGCTTTAAATTTTGTTAGAGCTTTTGTGTTATGAACTGTATGGAAGGATTGTGCTATTTTTAAAAAAAAATTGGCTTTTGTAGAATTTTTTTTGACTATTTTAGGTGACTTTACTATATTGATTTAATGATTGAATTGGTTAGATTGTTTTAAATTTTGTTAGGGCTTTTGTTATATGAATTGTGTAGAATGATTGTGCTATTTTTTGGATTCTTTTGGATGTTGTAAAATTTATTAGAATTTTGACTGCCTTAGGTAGCTTTACTGTATTGATTTAATAAGGAATTATGATTATTTTAGGTAATTATGTGGAATTTATAATTCTTGGATTGTTCAAGTTTTAAGGGTGATTACCTAATTTTTGGTTTAGGGTTTATGGTTAAGCATTTAGGGGTTATTTGTTAGGGTTTAGGGTTTTTGGGTTTAGTGATTTAGGGTTAGGGTTTAGGGGTTAGTTAATTTAGTTACCCAGTTGATGTTTATGTTAAATTAATTACTCTTTTATATGATAGATGTCAAATGATCGTAGGCATTTATCTCTAGCAGTTGTGCCCTCTAAATTATTGCAGCCTGTGTTGAAGGAAATTCTGTCAAATTTGTACCAGATCTAAGGAAAAATCAATTATAATGTTGAATAGCTAAAAAATTGTCTCTACATTTGTTTATTTTGGTGGGATTTTTCTGTTTTGCTCCAACTCTAGGGTTGGTGAATTTTATTAATTTAGAGTTAGTTTCTTATAGAAATCCCTGCTTCAGTTAGTTTCTTTTGGATCATAAAATATGTAAAGTCTAAGATCAAACCTTGTAAAGTTTATCTAAACATGATCATGTATTATTTTTTGTTAACTTTTCTTTGAATTTTTGTTTTCCCTTTTTGTAATTTCTTTAGTGTTGATATAAGAAATCAACAGAAAAAAAATAAAAACAAAACTTGCAAAATTTCTCATAGACAAAAATCCGTGAGAAATTCAACGAGACATTTTTGCTAATATTTCTCACGCCAAAAGTAAGTCTGTGAGAAATTCCTTGAGAAATTTTGTGACAAATTTTCTAACATAACAGAATTCAGTAAAAAATTTGGTTTGTCACGCAGGTTTTTCTTGCACCTAAAAATCTGTGAGAAAATCCATGAGAAACACATTTCTCACGGATTCTTGGGTGTTTTCTCACAAATTTTGTCTGTGAGAAAATCTTTTTTTTTCTTGTAGTGGTTATTCATATTTGTAATTGCCTGATCACCAATTAGTTAACAGGTTAATCACAATGAGACCGGAAAGAGATTTGTGTGTCTAGTTCATTAGGATAAATATCATAGGTTGCATGTAGGATAGAGATATACTTTCATGACCTATGTAGACAATTAAAGAGATTCATAGAATTTAATGAATTTCTATGTTATTCATAATTCACATAAGAATATAGTGGGTTCATAACTTGAGAATATTTTCATTAGATCTTGGGTAAAACTAATGAATAAATTAGGGATCTTAACTAGCAATAAGAAAGATAAATCTAGATTAAGAAATAAATAATGAAAACTAAAATTAGTTATGGTGAAATCGGAAACCCTAAATCTTTCTCATCCATATTTCTATCTATTTCAGTATTTTTTTCCTTTAAATTGGTGTTTGATATTCACTCTTAATTATCTAGATAAAATTGGAATACACTCAATTATGATACCTAGTAGCCATAGTCCTCGTGATATGCACACTTGCGTACGATTTTTTGTGATAAGTAGTTTATGGTAGATGTAGGATAAGTTTTGTATGCTTCTCCTACACAAATTGCGCACTAACACTCTAACCTTGCACACTACTAATCGGCTCTATGCGTAGGTTACACTCAGCTTAGGTTTAGAAAGAAGCCTAGTGTTATTATTTGAGGTTTATCTTTTGGTGGTTTTATACGAAAGCTTCCGCTCATATTGCAGATCATCTTGCTAATTTGGAGAAGCATAGGGGTTATCCCTTTGTGAACCAAGTTAGAAGAGTGTGATCTCCATCATTTTGGTGGAGGCAATCAGTAGTACCATTGATTTTTAGGATATTATCACCGATCACTAAACCAAGCATGTAATTTGACTATAGATACTGTCCTATTTAGGGTAGACTTTGGCCACTAGGTTAGCAATGCTAAGCCTAAGGCTAGTCCATTCATAGGACAGTGGGGAAGCATTTCTTTTATTATCTTTTTTTTTCCTTACATTAAAATAATAGGTCCCATGTCTCCTTTCATTTTTAAATAAATCAAGTGTCCATTTTTCATTTTTTGATTTATGTTTTTACCCTTCCAATCTCCCAGGTAGCACATTTGTTGACGTATTCATCAAATGAGGCAAGTTTTGCAGCATTCACTTCACTGTGGGGAATGTCTTCACAAATGATGCCTTCTACAAATATAGTACATGGGTGTGACCCCCAAACTTGTTTTCCTCTTTACTTTTCCATTCACCAATAGAATTCAAATATTTTGGGTTACTACATCACATGCAATTTAGGACATTATTTTCTTTCTTTTTCTATTCAATGATTGCACAATTGTCTTTTCTTTTCATTGCAAATACTTTGTTTTTCAACAAGGATGTAGTACTTTACTTTTTATTTCTTTGTTGGCAATTTCATTAACATTTTTCTTTCTTTTTACTCCACTCGTCCTCCCTAATATTTCCTAGCTCTAGATGCTCTTAAAATTGAATATATGCTTAAGATGAAAGGTACAAATAAAGAGATACATCCAATGTGTAGGAGTAGTGTAGATGACAAAGAAAAATGCTAATTTAAGCTCAATGAGGTACGCTAGAGATAAGACATTATTCATAGGGTTAGCTAGAAATGCTCAAAATGAACAACAATGGCCTAAATCATATCCCTAATATTGTGCAGCCTAGGATTTACAATCAAGCAAGTTTTAGAATTTTGTGAGATTTTGAAATGGCCAATTTCACATAATCATCTCTAAGCATGCAAATTTCAAGTAAACATGGCTAAGTGCTCAGTGATTTCAAAAAATTCTAGTTAAGTGTGAATCAACTCAAGAGTTACATAATAACACAGACATAAAATCTATTATTTTTCTAGAGCTATAAGCAATGAAAATCAGTTTTATCATAGGCCCATGATTTTCAATCAAAAATTTTTGCTCAGAATCCTACTATACAACCTAAAGAAAACAGGAAATAATATAAATTCTACTTAGGAAAAAATAAAGATACCCACTAATTTCCACTAACTTAGGCATAGAATAGTACAACCACAGAAAAATTATTTTCCACCCTTAAACTTAAGGGAAACATTTTCCTCAATGTTGAAAATAATGAAATAAGTAAGAGAGTTTAGGACTTCCCTAAGAAGGTGGTGGTTCACTCTTCATCATCCTAATCATCAGTAGCAATGTCCAGTGGTGCTAATGGGTTGAAAGGAAACACTGGTGCAGTAGGAAAAGTAGGTGGAGTAATCCCTGGAGTGAGAGTGCACTGGTTTAGGAGCGTGAGAGCCTGTGTCATGGCTGCATTATGTGCTAGCTGATGTTGCATGAAGACACCGAGATGTTGGTTTTGCACGCACTTGGAGAGTACTATTGATGTTGTTAATGTCAGCCTCAATCTTATCAAACTGTTTAGTGGCGAAATTAGGGCGGTGCGACTGGGTTGACTTAGAAGAACTAGCTGCCGCAGTGCCTTGTGAGTGTGATGCCGACCTCCAACTCTTAAAAAAGTTAATGAGGCAGTCATCAATGGCCTTTTGGGGATGAAAAAGTTCTTCATCTTGGCTCTATGTAACTCCAGCTGCACGACAAAGTTCAGTGATCAAGGATAGATGCCCCAACTCGCCTGTGGTTGCCGCTTTTAAAATCTCCAAGATATTGCCGTGGATGATCCTACCCATATCGATGGGCACACCTATGATGATGGCATATAATAGTAGAATACGGTCAATCACGACATCACTCAGATGCATCACTACATTAGTTTTGCAGCTATGAAACTAAGCCAAGCTTTTCCCCTTGAATCAAGAGTAGACTGTTTAATTGAAATGGGGTGGTTGCTGAACATTTTCCATTTCACCCTTGGGCAACATAGGGCGAGCAGAATCGCATCTAGATTGGCTTCATCCACTATAATAAGTGCATTGTATTTAGTGTCTTTTATGTATGGTAGTTTATACATCCACTGTAATAAGAAACATACTTGCCTCTGACAAATACCTTGTCATTCTCACGTTCCACTGCATTTGCATAGAATTCCCGTACCAAAGGTACCACTGCCAGTTCAGGATGTCGGACAAGTGTCCCCATTTACCCTTCACAATCTAGTTGGCTATGTTGGCATTATAGCTGTTAGGAGGTTGTTGGAGACCCCATTTTGGCACTAGAGTGTGCCAGACTACAGAAGCTTGAAACCTTTCAAAAGCTGCATAATTGACAAATTGGCGTTTATCAAATGCCTGTTGTGTGCAGAGTAGGCTCCTTTAGAGGTCTTCTATTTTTTTGGTTGGCGTGGTGTGCATAAAAAGCACCTAAATCTGTAGCACAAAGGTAAAGAGTGTCTAGTGCGGATAATGCACACTACAAGTTACTTTTACTTGTCTTATTGTGTAAAGGCAAAGTGGCATGAAAGCTACCAATGATGTGAGAAGTCACCCAGTAGCCAAGTGATGATCACACAATTTAACACTTTGGCCTAGTTAGCCAATAGAGAAAGGTACCACTCATGCAAATGTGAGAACATTGCATAAAACAAAGGTAGACTTCCTATGGCCATGCAAGAGACTTGGAATGACTCACCACGTACATGAAACTCCTTAGAATGAAGATAGAACCAAATTGGAGTAGGTGGTGGTCTTTGGCGACTTTTACTGAACACCTTGTAGGAACTTTGTAGAAAGCTAAATGTCTAGCACCACCTTAGTATGATTTCACCTCCAAATGGCCAACAAGTCTCCAAAGCAAGTGTAAAGCACTAGGAAAGATGAAAGGAGACACCAAAAGTCCATGGGTAGCAATGGGTTCTTACCATAGTGACAAGGGAGTGTGAACATGCAATGCCCATGGGTGGCAATGGGAGGTGTGGTTTGTTACTTCTTGAAACCTTCCTTGGAGTTGAAAAATGGTTCCTTGAAAGAGGTTTAGTGTTGGGTGGCAATGGGTAGAGCTTGAACGTGGAGTAGATGCGTGTAGGTTTGTTGGCCTCACGGTTCTCCAACCCTAGTTTTGATGATAACAAATAACCTTGCTTATCATTAACCTTAATGTGTTTGTTCAAGTGTTTATTCTAAGTGAACAGGTTAGGTGATAATCTTGGGTCTGAATCACAACTAGTTTCCTGGTTTAAAGAACCAGCTCTAAGTTCAAGAATTGGATCTTCATGCTGTTATGAAAGCCTCAAAATTTGTGTATCAACCAAGGCTGAAGCCCAATTCATCTGGACCAATTAATGGACCTTAGAAACATTGGAAGGAAGCCTATTTAAGGAATTTGAATTAGAGAAGAATCAACAACAAGAAAGGAAACAAGTGCTATATAAGAAAATTATTTGAAAGGATCAGATTATTTCTCAATCAGAGATATGATCTCAAATTAAGTCATTAAAGCCTCAAATCTAGCAAGCAGAGCCCGGCCCATTGGCAACGGTTATCTTCAACCTTCTATTATAAATTTGAAGACCCAAGGTCTAGAATGAAGGGAAGAGAATCAATTGAATCATTCAAAGGAAAAGCTCCATGTCAAAAGCTAGTTATTTATCTCTTCTACCAACTCTATACTATTTGTTTGTAAATCCTTTGAAAGAGTTGTAAAGTTGTGGGTGTCATATTTTTTCAAGAATTAGTAATAGATTTCATTGGTAAATCAGGGGAGTGACTTCTGTCTTTGTTTGACAAAAGGAGAGAGTTTCTAGTGAGCTCTATAAAGAAACTAGAGAGAGAAGTTTTCTGATTAAGCTTGTTGTAAAAACCAATGTTGTAACGAAACTTGGAGAAGCTTGGAAAAATAACCTTGTTGATAGTTGAACCTCAGCCTTGGGAGAGTGGATGTAGGCTTTGTTATTGGCCGAACCACAATAAAAATTATGGACTCAATCTCTCTACCATTCTTTCTTTTATTCAGCTGCTATATTTTTTAAATCTGATACATAACTAGCTCTAATGATCTATTCTTGTTTAGCTTACTAAATCTTGCCTCATAAATTATTATATTCATATATGCAAGAATTTATCTCTTCTATTTGAATGACTATTTGGTTTATGTTCTGAGTTTTCATATTTTGATTTCAATCATTAATCTCTGCTAAGTTATTTCTGGGTTTTGAATAACCAGCTTTGAAAACGAGTTTTGATTATAAACTGGTTATTCTAGAAATTTCTTTAATCTGTAATTCTGCATCATTATTGTTTTTATCTCCTATTCACCCCCTTGAGGAGCATACCTACACTTGCAATTGGTATCAGAGCTTGGTGCTCTATTATTTGGTCTAACAACCTTGAGTTAAAGATCTAAAAGTTTTAATTTTTTAGGTATCATGAATACTCAAAATGCGACTTATTCTTCCCACAAGCCACCATACTTCAATCGTGACAAATACAAGTACTGGAAGGAAAGAATAAATATGTACCTTGAATCCATAGACTACAAGGTCTGGGCCATTGTGAGAAATGGGATGAGACCACCAATGAAACTAGTTGATGGAGTACAAGTTCCAAAGGAAGAAAGCGAGTTCACTACTAAGGATCAACTCTTATACACTTTAAACTCCAAAGCTAGATACAACATTGTATGTGCTGTTTCTCCAAAGGAGTATGAGCACATAGCTTCATGCAACTCAGCTAAAGAGATGTGGGATCAACTCAAAGCCATACATGAAGGAACTAGCCATATGAAGGAACCCAAGATTGATATCTTTAACTCGCAATATGAAATATTCAACATGGAAAAGGATGAAGATATGGAGTCTTTCTTTTCTCAATTTCTTGGGATCATAAATAATCTTAAAAGTCTTGGGAGAGAATACACTCAAAAGGAGCAAGTCAAGAAGCTGCTTAGGTGCTTGACAAAAAAATGGGAACAAAGGTCACAATTCTCCTCCAATATGTTGAAACAAATGAAATGACCATGGACCAGTTGAGAGGGTAGTTAGAGACACATCGAATTATGCTATTTGAAAAGAAAAATCATCCAGAAGACCACAAGAAAAAGAGTCTAGTCTTAACCAACACCACTCAAGAAACTAATTCTACTTCAAGAGAACCAGTTTATAGTGATTAAGATGTAGCTCTGGTGTCAAGGAAATTTCTTCACCGAATGAAGGGGTGTAATGACAGAAAGAAATTTCCACCTAGAAGCAGCAAAGTTGAAAGCAACAAAGAACTAGTCATCTGCTATGAATGCAAGAAGCCTGGACACATCAAGCCGAATTGTTCTAACCTTAAAAAGAAGAAGTTCTATAGAAGGGATAAGAAGAAGGCTATGATTGCTTCATGGAGTGATGTTGATTCATCTTCAAGCAGTGATGACTTGGATGAAGAGAACCTAGCAAACTTCTATTTCATGGCAAACACAGAAAGTGACAAAAAGGTAAATGATTCTGAAACTAAGCTAGATTATCCTCCTTCTTATGAAGAGCTAAATCAAGTTTCGAAGATCTAACTTTTGACTATGAAAAGAGGCTTGCAAAGATAGAAGCTCTTAAGAAAATAGTCAAAGAGTAGATTAAAGAAATTGATTTGCTCAAGAAAGAGAGTTTAGAACTTGCTCAATGATTTAAAGCTTTACAAACTGAAAAATGAATCTCTTGAGAAAAACTAGTTTCTCATTCATTCTATTCTTAAAGAAAACAATGATTTGAAAAAGAAGGTAAATGAGTTGTCAAAGGATCTAGCAAAGTTTGTTCAAGGGCGTGGAAACTTGAATGCCTTGTTAGGGAGAGAGGGAGTTGGAAATGACAAAGTAGGTTTGGGTTATAATGAACTACAACCAACAAAGTTATCTAGAAACTTCTTTGTCAAAGAACCAGCTTCTCACATTAACTTCTTTGTTAAAGCCTCAGCTTCTTATTCTTCTATAAGGAAAACATACTTTTATTGTGGTAATACTAGGCATCTTTTGTTTAACTGTGAATTTAAGAAATTCTGTGCAGCAAAGAGAATGATTTGGGTACCTAGGAGGACCTATGCCATTAACAACCAAGGACCCAAAACAGTTTGGGTACCTAAGACCTCTTAAACTCCTTTGTAGGTGTGTTTCAAAGCCAATAATGATTTTTAGTACTTGGACAATGACTGCTCCAAATACATGACTAGAGATCCAACCAAGTTCACTTCTATTAAAAAGAGAGACATGGGAGATGTCACTTTTGGAGATAATGACAAATGGCGAATTGTTGGAGTTGGTAAAGTAGATATGAGTACTTTTTTACTCTTGATAATGTGTATCTTGTAGAAGGTTTAATGTGTAACATGTTAAGCATTAGTTAACTATGTGACAAAGGTCACAAGGTTGTGTTTGAATCATCGCATTGCATCATTTTTTAACTGCATAGTGATAAAGTGCTTTTTGTGGGCCATAGGTGTATGAATGTGTATTTAGTATCCAAAGAGGGACTAAATTTTAAACATGAAACTTGTTTTTCGTCTCAAAGTAGCAGTGCTTGGCTATGACATAGAAGGCTTGTTCATATAAACCATAAGCTGATTTCTAAACTGGCTAAGAAAGAACTGGTTTATGAATTACCAAAACTAGTTTTTGAAAAAGACAATGTTTGCTCAGCCTGTCAACAAGACAAGCAAACTAAGTCATCCTTCAAAGCCAATAAAGAGCTTTCTACTTCTAAGCCACTGCAGTTGCTTCATATGGATCTCTTTCGACCTACATCCACATCCAGCTTGAATGGAAAGAAGTATGGATTTGTAATAGTTGATGATTATTCTCGATTCATTTGGGTTTACTTTCTTGCTCATAAGGATGAAACTTTTTCTGTTTTTGAAAGTTTTTGCAAGAAAGTCCAGAATGAAAAAGGAAGTGTTATTTCTTCTATAAGAAGTGATCATGGTGAAGAATTTGAGAACCATCTTTTCGAAAACTTTTGCAAAAACTATGGTATCTATAATAATTTCTCATGTCCTAGGACTCCACAACAAAATGGGGTAGTTAAGAGGAAAAAATAGGACATATGTAGAAATAGGCAGAACCATGTTAGTCGAAAATGATCTTCTAAAATATTTATGGGCAGAAGCTATAAATACAGCCTGATATATTTTGAACAGATGCTTGATAAGGAAAATTTTAAAGAAAACTCCTTATGAGTTGTGGAAAGGCAGAAAATCTAATGTGAGTTACTTCCATGTTTTTTGCCGTAAGTGTTTTATTTTGAATAATGGTAAGGAACATTTAGGTAAATTTGATGCAAAATCCAATGAAGGGATTTTTTTAGGCTATTCCACAACTAGCAAAGCATATAAAGTATTCAATAGAAAAACTCTTTGTGTTGAAGAATCTATGCATGTTATTTTTTATGAACCTAACCATCCTTTGAGTACTCCTGCTCTTGAAGATGATAAAATAGTGCAGAAAAAAGTTACAGTACCTACTTAAGCAGTAAATAGAGAAAAAATTGTTCAGACAGAAGCAGCTCAGGAAGAAGCTCCACTACAGAATGCTAGAGAGCTACTTCCAAAAGAGACTAGAACTACTAAGAATCATCCAATTGACAAAGTTATTGGAGATCCAAATAGAGGAATAAGCACTTGTGCTTCACTAAGAGATTTTCATGTATATTTGACATTCCTTTCATTCATAGAGCCATCCAACATCAAAGAAGCTATACAAGATGAAGCTTGGATAATAGCAATGCAAGGTGAGTTAAACCAATTTGAAAGGAACAAAGTTTGCACACTTGTACCATACTCGGAAGAGAAAAGCATCATTGGTACAAAGTGGGTCTTTAGAAACAAAGATGAAGATGG
The DNA here is from genome assembly GCA_003255065.1 of Cercis canadensis. Lineage (NCBI taxonomy): Eukaryota > Viridiplantae > Streptophyta > Magnoliopsida > Fabales > Fabaceae > Cercis > Cercis canadensis. The sequence continues at coordinate 67,102 of QAOA01008702.1, forward strand.
TAAAGTGGTAAGAAATAAAGCTAGATTGGTAGCACAAGGTTATAACTAGCAAGAAGGGTTTTGAGAAACTTATGAAGGGAGAATTTGAAATGAGCATGATGGGAGAATTAACATTCTTTTCGGATTTCAAGTCAAGCAAGCTTTATATGGCATTTTCCTTAACCAATCCAAGTATACAAATGAGCTACTAAAGAAGTTTAGAATGGGAAATCCAAAAGAAATAGCTACTCCTATGATTCCATCTACAAAGCTGGATCTAGATGAAAAGAGAAAACCAATTTGTGAGAAAAAGTACAAATGTATGATTGATTCTCTACTATATCTCACTGCTAGTAGACCATATATTATGTCCAGCATGTGCTTATGTACTAGATATCAAGTTGCACTAAAGAAATACACCTTACAGTTGTGAAAATAATTTTCAGATATTTAGCAGCTACTTCTAATGTGGGAATATAGTAGAGCAAAACTAGTTTTTTGATTTGATTTCATATACAGATTCAGATTATGTTGGATGCACCATAATTGAAAAAGTACCAGCAGAGGATGTCAATTCTTGGGAAATGCTCTAGTATCTTGGCAATCCAAGAAGCAACATGTTGTAGCTCAGTCCAGTGCTGAAGCTGAATATATGACAATTGGAAGTTGTTGCTCTCAAATCCTTTGGATGAAGCAACAACTTGTTGATTATGGTGTTTCTCTATCTAAAATTCTCATATTATGTGATAATACTAGTGTCATAAATATTGCTAAAAATCCTGTTCAGCATTCTTGAACAAAGCATATAGATATCAAGCACCATTTCCTTCGAGATCATGTTTTAAAAAGGAACATTGAACTAGCTTTTGTCAATACCGAAAAACAACTTGCTGATATCTTTACTAAGGCATTGGCAGAAAAGAGGTTTTGTTATCTAGGACATGAACTTAGGATGATGAGCATGTCCTTGGTTTCTCATGCATATTATATCATAAGCATGTATGACCTTAAGGACTACATTTTCCTGTCAAATTAATTTAAATCTGTGAGTTAACAAGGTTGTTGAGAACTGTGTTGATATTTGCACCAAAGCTGGTTTGCAAGCTAGTTCTCATCTGACTCTTTATATGAAATCAAGTTGAAGGTTAGACCTTCTTTGTTACAAGCTGGATTGTTGTTATTAGGCCTGCTTATTTGATAAAGTTGGATTTGTTTTAAATCCATTTAGGTTTTTCTCTGCTGGGTCTCCGCATTTCTGCTAGTCCATTAAGCCAAAATGCCCTGTTTGATTAAAATCCTTCTTGCTTGTGTGCGTTAAATGCAGCGTTTTGCCAGTTGACCTTTTAGTTACCTGTTTCATCTTATTTCCTAAACTAATTTTGCAGAATCCCTAAATTTTTGCCATTAACCCCATTATCGAGCTCCCTATGTCCTGATTTCTTGCAACTTTCCTTAAACAATTTCCAATCAGACCTATAAATCGTCTCTAACCTTTCTAAACCTATCTATAAAGCAAGTTTCAGAGACCATGATAATAAAAAAATCAGCTCAGACGCTCTCAGTGAATGGGAAGAAAAGGCATAGAGACTACCAGTAATACTCCAAAAATTTCCAACAAGCTATGTAGTGAAGCACCAAGGTTGGTGGTCCTTGTGCCAAGGGCAAGAAGCCCATGCATGTAGATCAAGATGCTCCTATGGCTAACCCAGAGGAAGTTAAGTCAAAACCAAATGCAGAAGAGGAAGAATTAGTTCCTCTCAAATCTGTTGGAGGCTTCAAGCTTATAAAGGGACCCCCTGCTATGTTGTGTCTGGGTTGACATGAACCCGAGAAGGACCCTATTCTAGAAACCCCAGAAATCAACCTTTCAACTCCTCGTCTCTCTTGTCATACCAGAAACAACTCTTACTGAATCCAACACGCCAAAGGTTGTAAGAACAAAGATGATAGCCTGCAAACAAGTTTTTGTGCCTAAGCCTGCTCCACCTCGAGCTCCTAGAAATCTCTTCTAATCCAAAAAGATTGAGAAGCTTTTTAGAAGAAATTCTTCCTGAGAAAAGTTGTACCAAGCTCTGTTGTGAAGTGGACTGAACAAATAGAGACAACCAAATGATGAAGCAGTTGCTGTAATAGGAAGGAAGCAACTTTTGGAGATTGAAGAACTAGTTTTGCCACAACTGATAAAGTTATTTTATGCTCACCTTCAACCTCTTAAGGGTGTAGATTCTGGTAGCATTTATTTAAAATCATATATGGCTGGTGTTGAGATCATTGTGAATGAAAACTTGTTTGAACAACAGTTTGATGTGCCTACTAAGGGAGGAGAGGTATACCCATAAGACCTGGCCTGCTAATTTTGTGTCATTTGCTAAAGCCATGCACTCCTAGTGTGATTTTCCTAGGAACATGGATGGAAGTGTTCCCTTTGTCTATTTTATGAATTCTATGACCAGAACCTTAGCTAAGTTCATAACCACCAATTTCTTTGATAAAGCTGGTAGCCAATCAGAATTTTTTACCTATGATCTTTACATTCTTTACCACATTAAGAACAATCTTCCCTTGAACCTACTTGTAATCTGGTGGAAAAAAGTATCTATTTCATTCATAGGACAGAATATATATACATAGGCTAGCCTCTATAATCAAGCTACAATTCCTATAATTAAGCTATCTACATTATTTCCATATTTACATATTGCAACACTCCCCCACAAGGTGGAGCATAGATGTTAATCATGCCTAGCTTGTTACAAATGTAATCAATGCGGGCTCCATTCAAGGCTTTTGTAAAAATGTCTCCCAACTGGTCTTTTGTTGCTACATATCCTATAGTAATGAGCTTCTCTTCAATCTTTTCACGAACAAAGTGATAGTTGATGAGCTGCCGAGGCTCCTCAAATTAGTTAATGTTTAAGGTCGGTTACCTAGCTTTTTGCAGCAAGGGGTAGCCCTAAGTCGAACCTAAGGATTGTTCTATTTGGTGAATCATATTGAAAAGCATATAAACAGGGGGGTTGTGTTTGTTTATGTGATTAACGAAAATTAATTGAAAGTGGTAGAGTTTTAGAGAAAGCAACCAATCTAAGTCTTAACTAATTCTGATTTTGATTCATCCTTGATTTCCAAGGATCCATTTAATTGTTAACCATGTTCTTGGCCTTTAAAACATCTCAAGAAGCCTCTCAATGTTCTATGGATGTCTACTGGTTAAGCAACCAGAATTCGGTTCAACAAGGGACTAAATGAATTAAGCAAACATTCAAGTCCAGTTTAACCTAAGTCCTGAATCCAGCCAAGGTAATTAATCCTTCCAAGCTTAGAACCATTAATTAACCATACAATCCTCTTTTATCACATGTAAACAGAATATGAACACATGAATAATCCAATCCGAATTAAGCAATTCAAACAGAATATTTCAGAGGATTGAAAGAACTTTGATTAACAACTAAAATGAAGAACAACAACTCATAATCTCAAAACCAATAATCAGAAAAGCAAAACCTGGATTGATATGATGGATTAGAGTGAGTTAAAGTCTCAAGGTTCCGGCAGTTTACCCTTTCAAACAGTCACCAATCCAAGAGGCAATGTGAGTGCCATAACCCTACGCAGTGGCAAGGAAGTGAGTGTTCCAGAACCTAGCCTGCCTTCCACAGTCCCCAATTCTGTCCAAGAAAAGGATCCAGACACTGCAACCCCTAAATTTGTCCCAAGACAACCACCTTCTTCCCTTCTGAACCAGGCAGAGAACCCTACCTCCAGCATTCCTCTTCCTTTTCCTAATAAAATTACACAGTCCAAGAAGATTGCTGAGCATGAGTTGGACAGAGAAATCATGGACACTTTCAGGAAGGTGGAAGTCAATATCCCCCTCTTGGAAGCAATTAAACAGATTCCCAAGTATGCAAGGTTTCTGAAGGATTTGTGTACCCACAAGAGAAGACTGAAAGGCAATGAGAAAGTGAGCATGAGCAGAAACGTGTCAGCTATGATCTAACCTAACATGTCATCTAAGTGCACTGATCCTGGAACGTTTACCATACCCTACACCATTGGAGACAAGCAGTTCACCAATGCTATGTTAGATCTGGGTGCTTCTATCAATGTGATGCCCAAGTCCATCTATTCATCATTGTAGATTAGAGAATTGAAGCCTACTGGAGTGGTTATTCAATTTGCCAATAGAAGCACAACATATCTTGCAGGACTTCTTGAGGATGTCTTTGTTAGGGTAAATGATTTTATTTTTCCAACTGATTTTTATGTGCTGAATATAGAGGATGAGTCTACATATGGACATGCCCCTTTGATCTTAGGTAGACCCTTCCTAAAGACTGCTAAAGCCATAATTGATGTGCATGCTGGTACCCTTTCCATGGAATTTGGTGATACTGTGATTAAATTTAATCTATTTGATGCCATGAAACACCCTCTGGAAGAACATTTTGTGTTTCAAATAGATGTCATAAACCTGCTAGTTGATGATGTGCATGTTGACTTAGTAGCCGAATTCCTTGATATAGTAGGTTTGCTTGACACTTTAGATTGTTCTGGATGTACTGATTGTGATGGGAGTTATGATGCATGTTCTGAAATTTCTAACTATATGGGATATGATGAGACTGTTTTGGAGCATAGTGCTGAGCTTGCAGGTGTTTCTAAGCTTCACACAACAGATTTGGTTTCTCCAACCAAACTAGTCCCCTCTGTGCAGCAACCACCTATTATTGAGCTGAAATCGTTACCTGACCATCTCAAGTATGTCTTCCTAGAAGCAAAAGAGAAGCTGCCAGTCATCATTGCCAACAATCTGTAACCTGAACAGAAAGAGAAGTTGTTACAGATTCTGAAGCAGCGGAAGAGCCATTGTATGGACACTTGCAGACATTCTTGGCATTAGCCCTTCCACTTGCATGCATCGGATTTTATTGGAGGAAGAAGCTAAACCAGTGAGGCAGCCCCAGAGGCGACTTAACCCACTGATTTTGGATGTGATCAAGAAAGAAGTGAGCAAGCTGTTATTAGCCGGCATTATTTACCCCATCTCATACAGCAAATGGGTAAGTCCGGTTCAAGTGGTTTCAAAGAAGAGTGACATAACTGTGGTAGCCAATGAGAAGAACGAGCTGATCCCCACTAGAGTGCAGAACAGCTGGCGCATCTGCATTGATTATAGAAGACTCAACCAGGTCACAAGGAAGGATCACTTCCCTCTGCCCTTCATTGATCAGATGCTAGAGAGGTTAGCAGGGAAGTCCCATTACTACTTCCTAGATGGCTTCTCAGGCTACTTCCAGATTCACATAGCCCCAAAGGATCAGGAAAAGACGACTTTCACTTGTCCCTTCAGCATATTTGCATATAGGAGGATGCCTTTTGGCATGTGAAATTCCTTTGGTACATTCTAGCGGTGTATGGTGAGCATATTTTCTGATTTTTTAGAACATTGCATGGAAGTATTTATGGATGACTTTACTGTATATGGCTCCTCTTTTGATGCATGTTTAGATAGCTTTACTAGAGTATTTGATAGATGCATTGAGACTAACTTTGTTCTTAATTTTGAGAAATGTCACTTCATGGTAGAACAAGGCATAGTTTTAGGGCATGTAATTTCTAGCAAAGAAATTGAAGTAGATAAGGCTAGGATAGATGTTATTGCCTCTTTACCCTACCCTACTTGTGTGCGGGAAGTGCGTTCCTTTCTTAGTCATACAAGGTTTTACAGGCGATTCATCCAAGACTTCAGCAAGATTGTCTTGCCATTGTCTAAGCTTCTCTAGAAAGAAGTGGATTTCGAATTTGATAAGCAGTGCAAAGCAGCCTTTGATCAGTTGAAGCAGAGCCTTATCTCGCCTCCCATCATGCAGCCACCTAACTGGGAGTTTCCCTTCGAGCTGATGTGTGATGCATCGAACTTTGCAGTAGGCACTGTCCTTGCACAGCGAATGGATAAGCTGTCCCACGTGATTTATTATGCCTCTCGCACTTTGGATGCTGCCCAAGCAAATTATACCACTACTGAGAAAGAGCTCATTGCTATTGTGTTTGCTTTAGATAAATTTTGTTCATATTTGCTTAATTCTAAAGTAATTGCTTTCTTTGATCATGCAGCTCTAAAGTACTTGCTCAAGAAGCTGGATGTGAAGCCTAGGCTCATTAGATGGATGTTGCTCTTGCAAGAATTCGACATTGAGATCAGAGACAAGAGTGGAGCTGAGAACTTGGTAGCAGATCACCTGAGCTGGATTCCACTGACTTTGGACCTCCTTCCCATCAGAGATACCTTCCCGGATGAACAGCTTTATCAGCTGCATGGTACAGATCTTTGGTATGCTGACTTGGTAAACTACTTAGTTGCTTATGAGTTATCTGCTTATTTTAAGAAGCATTAAGTAGATAAGCTTAAAAGTGAAGCCAAACATTATGTGTGGGATGACCCCTACTTGTGGAGACTGTGTAGTGACCAAGTAATTAGGAGGTGTGTGCTTGGACATGAGTCTGAGTCTGTGTTATAGTTCTATCATACTTCTGCCTGTGGTGGTCATTTTGGACCTCAACGCACTGCTCATAAAATTTTAGATTTTGGACTCTATTGGCCTTCCTTATTTCATGATGCCCATAGTTTTTGTAAGAATTGTGTCAAATGCCAACGGACAGGTAATATTTCCTGTAAGAATGAGATGCCTCAACAACCTTTGCTATTTTGTGAGATATTTGATGTTTGGGGCATCGATTTCATGGGTCATTTTCCTACCTCTTTTGGGTTTGTGTATATTTTTTTAGCTGTGAACTATGTTTCTAAATGGGTAGAGGCCAAGGCCACTCGGACTGAGGATTCTCGTGTTGTCTTAGATTTTGTCAAGACTCACATTTTCTGCAGGTTAGGCATTCCAAGAGCCATCATCAGTGACCAAGGTTATTACTTCTACAATAGGCACATGGCTACTTTGTTGTGAAAGTATGGTGTGGTACACAAGGTGTCAACCCCTTACCATCCACAGACCAATGGGCAAGCAGAGGTGTCCAACAGGGAGATCAAGCAGATTTTTGAGAAGACTGTCCAACCCAACAGAAAAGACTGGAGCCTGTATTTAGATGATGCATTGTGGACCTATCGGACTGCCTACAAGACCCCTATAGGCATGTCGCCTTACAGGCCAGTCTTTGGTAAGACATGTCACCTTCTAGTAGAGATCGAACATAAGGCGTATTGGGCAGTGAAGCAGTGTAATCTTGATTTAGCCCAAGCCGGATCACAAAGGAAGCTCCACCTGCAAGAACTTGAAGAAATCCGGTTGGAAGCTTATGAGAATTCCAGAATCTATAAAGAAAAGACCAAAGCTATCCATGACAAGATGTTAGTGAGAAAAGAGTTCCACATTGGTCAGAAAGTGCTACTCTATAACTCCCGTCTTAAGTTAATGTCCAACAAGCTTCGTTCTCGATGGATAGGTCCTTTTGTGGTGACTCATGTCTTCCCCTATGGTCCAATTGAGATCAAGAATGAGGCAACCAACAAGACTTTCCCAGTGAACGGACATCGGCTGAAACCTTTTTATGAGGGTTTTCAAGAGCAAGTGGTGGAGGAGGTGCACTTGTTTGCTGCCCTCTATGTGACTTAAACCCACAGGCTGTTTTCTTTCCCATTCTCTTTTATTTTTACTGCCTTGCTTTTACAGTTTTCCTTATGTTTTACATTGAGAACACTACAAAAATTTAAATGTGAGGGAGGGATTAGCCTGTTGTACTATTTTTATGCTTTCTGTTTTACTATTTTTAAGTTTCTGTTTTTGTTTTAATTTTTGTTGTGTTTTCTGTTTTATGTTTAATTTTCTGTTTTCTGTGTTTTTAAAACTTTCTGTATGTTGTTTTCTGTGCTTTTAGCATGTTGTTTTGCTATTTTATGTTATTTTACTTTGCTGTTTTTGTTATTTAAAATTCTGTTTTCTATCATTTAGGATTGTTATTTTTCTGTTTTATTTTTAGAATTTTCTGGTTCTTTTCAATTAATTTAAAAGTTGTGAAGAGAATAGTTTGAAGGAATTTTGATTCTAAAGTGCTACAACATGAGTAGACAATTATCTTGCTTCTTGGATTTAAGTGGTATGACAATAAAATTTGATTTGGATGAGTTGATTCTTGGTAGTCTTATAAGCTGTGAGGATTTAAGCCATATGTTATGATTCTTTCTTGTGTGTTTTCATCTATCAATTTGACACTCTAGAACTTGTTCTATTTCTTAGTTGAGGTTACATTTGCACATGCATGCATAAAAGTGATTAAGACATTCCTCTCTTTGAGAAGCTACTTGACCAAATAGCTAACCTTGATGTTATCCTTTGATTACCCATTTTTTTGAGCCTAATGATCATTTCTTTCATGTGTAGCTCATTGCAAACTTAAGTGTAAAACCATGTCCTACCCAACCCTTAGGAATTGAAGAGCATTGCATTGAATTAAAAAGGAGTAAATTCTTACAAAAACAAAGCATCAAGTTGTGGCTGAAATTGTTAAGTGTTATGCTTCAAAAAAAAAAAAATACATCAACAACAAGAGAATAAAATTGTTTTGGGAAAAGTAAAAATGAGTTGAAGCCCAAAGTCAAGATGCATAAAGTACTTGAATTTCTCCATAATTAGATGCTCTTTGTGATTCCTTGGGTGCTTTAGCCATTTTTTTATATTCTTGTCATTCATTTACCTTTCCCCATTACAACCCTTTAAAAGTCATTTTGATTTGTGTTATGCATGTGACATAGGTAGTGGAGACTGAGAAAGTGAACAAGCTTATGGTAGTGTGATTTTAATAGGATGATTGGAGAGAAATACTTACCTTAGACACTTGAGGGAATTAAGAGCATTTATTTATCTTGTGAAAGGCTATTTACTTTGACTCATTCCTATTAAATGAAATTGTCATGTTGTGTGTTCTCTAGTTGTCAAGAGATGTTGTTCCATGAGTGTTGCTATTTCTTTGAGTTTGAATTGTTTTCTTACCTTGATCTTTGCATTCTTGATTTGTTTGGAGAGTTGTTTTCTAGTTAGTTTGTTTCTTGTGATTTTGCCAATGAGTGCAAAAAGCTAAGTGTGGGGAAATTTGATAAGACATTATTTTACACTATTTATTTTCCTTATACTTAAACTTTTAGTATATGTTTCTGCTGATTTCCATAGCCCATAGACATATTTTGTGGATTTGGATTTGTTGGTGCTTTTGGATTTTAATTGCATAATTGTTGATTTCTGGCACTGCTTACGTTTTTCACTATATCTTGAGCTGTAGATGTCCGATTGATGCGATTCTAGTTTCGTAGGAAAGGTGACAGAAAATTCTACATTTCATATGAAGAGCCCAGAGTTCTTGTGCTTCAATCCAGCTTTGATTTAATATAGTTTGATTATCTTCTTCTTTTTCTCATCTTCATGTGATTGAATGGTATTTTAATTGCATGCATGCTTTATATGAATTTAAATCGGTTGATTAGATTTATCACAATAATCAAACTACTAATAATATGTTAAAGGTTTTTAATATATGGTTAACTTGGACAATTCGGTTATTAAATTAATCTGGACTTAGTGATATAGAGCGGTTGCTTAGATTCTTAGTTCCAAGATTAATTGAATCTTGATTGGTAATCAGTAGGAATTCTAAGTGTTGTTGTTAGGGGTTCCAGGTAACATTTAACTAAGAATTAAATCAGATTTTAGATAATCTTTAGTGAACAAGGACGAATTAGGGTTTGATTGCCTGCTTGAGTTGATTACGTTTTCTCGTACTTGATCAATTCTGTTTACTGCTTTCTGAGTACTTATTATGTTGCATTCAACACAAACCCCCCCTTTTTTATTCTATTTATGCTTAAGTCCTAATAGATTAGTTGTTCTGGTGAATCCTTGGGAGACGACACTGGTTGCACTATATACTACAAATCTATTGTAATTAGTTTTGTAATTTTATATGGTTCGGCACCCATCAATCTCGACCGCACCATAAGGAAAGACCTTATTGATTACAAACAGATGAAGCCACTTAGAACGGAGCTTGAGGTGAGAGTTATAAAGTAGAACTTTCTGGTCAATGGAGAACTCCTTCCTTGTCAACATCTTATCATGAAGCATCTTGGTCTTGTCCTTGTAAATGCGGGAGTTCTCATAAGCTTCCAACCGAAGCTCTTCAAGCTCTTGGAGGTGGAGCTTTCTTTTGGATCCGGCTTGACTCAAGTCAAGGTTGCACAACTTGATAGCCCAATATGTTTTGTGTTCAATCTCCACTGGAAGGTAGCATGCTTTGCCAAAGACTATCCGGTAGGAGGACATCCCAATTGGCGTCTTGAAAGCAGTCCGGTATGCCCACAGAGCATCCTCAAGTCTCAAACTCCGATACTTCCTATTAGGTTGGACAGTCTTTCCCAAGATACTCTTGATCTCCCTGTTGGAAACTTCGGCTTGCCCATTTGTCTGAGGGTGGTAAGGTGTGAAAACCTTATGCACGACTCCATATTTCCGCACCAAAGCCTCCATGCTCTGGTTGCAAAAGGTTGAACCTTAATCACTGATGATAGCCCTCGGAATGCCAAATGTGCAAAAAATGTGTGATCTAACAAAATCCACAACAATTCTAGAATCATCAGTTCGAGTGGCTTTCACCTCCACCCATTTAGACACATAATCAACAGCTAGCAAGATGTAAACAAAACCAAAAGAAATAGGAAAAGGCCCCATAAAGTCAATACCCCGGACATAAAAAATCTCACAAAATAGCAAAGGCTGCTGGGGCATCTCATTCCTACGAAAAATATTCCCTGTTCTATGACACTGCTTACAAGACTTTTGAAAACATATGTGCATCCCTAAATATGGTAACCCAATACAATCTAGAGTCTAAGACTCTCCTAGCTGTACGTTGAGGACCAAAATATCCACCATATGCAAATGTATGGCAAAAGCTAAGAACAGACTAAAATTCATTATTAGGCACACATTTCCTAATCATCTGGTCACTACAAAACTTCCAGAGATACAAATCATCCCACTTATAAAACTTAGACTCACTTTTCAATTTATCAGATTGAGCCCTAGTAAAGCATGCAGGAAAGACACGATCAACCAAGAAATTAACCATATCAGCAAACCAAGGAGAAGGGGTCTTACCCTGTAGTTGTAAAAGTTGCTCATCAAGGAAGGAATCATGGATGGGAAGTGGATCTGGAATGCTCTCAATTCTGCTCAGGTGATCCGTCACCAAGTTCTCTGCTCCACTCTTATCTCTGATCTCAAGGTCAAATTCTTGCAAGAGCAGCATCCACCTAATTAGCCTAGGCTTCGCATCCAGCATCTTGAGCAAATACTTCAAAGTTGTATGGTCAGAGAAAGCAATTACTAAATTATGTGGGATAGCGTGTCCACTCACTGTGCAAAGAAAGCGCCTACTGCGAAATTGGACGCGTCGCACATCAGCTCAAAGGGAAACTCCCAGTTAGGTGGTTGGATGATGGGAGAGAAGGTAAGACTTTGCTTCAGTTGATCAAAGGCTACTCTTCACTTCCCATTACATTCGAATTCCACTTATTTTTGGAGAAGTCTGGACAATGAAAGAGCAATCTTGCTGAAATCCTTGATAAATCGCCTATAGAATCCTACATGACCAAGAAAAGAGCACACTTCCTGCACACATGTGGGGTAGGGTAAAGAGGCAATAACATCAATTTTAGCCTTATCTACTGCAATTCCTTTGCTAGAAACTACATGCTCTAAAACTATACATTGTTCTATCATGAAATGACATTTCTCAAAATTAAGAACAATATTAGTCTCAATGCATCTATCAAGTACTTTAGCAAGACTGTCTAAACATGCATCAAAGGAGAAGCCATAAACAATAAAGTCATCCATAAATACTTCCATGCAGTATTCTAAAAAATAAAAAATAAATGCTTACCATACACCACTAGAATGTACCTAGGGCATTACAAAGGCCAAAATGCATCATCCTATATGCAAATGTGCCGAATGGACAGGTAAAGGTAGTATTCTCATGATCCTTCGGGGTTATGTGAATTTGGAAATAGCCTGAGAAACCATCCAGGAAGCAGTAATGGGACTTCCTTGCCAATCTCTCTAACATTTGGTCAATGAAGGACAGAGGGGAGTGATCCTTCCTGGTTACTTGGTTGAGTCTTCTATAATCAATGCAGACTCGCCAGTTGTTCTTCAATCTGGTAGGAATCAACTCATTCTGCTCATTGGCTACTACTGTTATGCCAGTCTTCTTGGGAACCACTTGCACTGGACTACCCACTTGCTGTCTGAAATGGAGTAAATGATGTCAGTTGATAACAACTTGCCCACTTCTTTCTTGACTACATCCAGAATCAACGGGTTAAGTCGTCTTTGGGGTTGCCACATAAGTTTAGCTTCGTCCTCCAATAAAATTTAATGCATGTAAGTGGAGGGGCTAATACTAGGAATGTCTGCAAGGGTTCAACTGATTGCCTTCTTACGTTGCCTCAAAATCTGCAACAACTACTCTTTTTTTCAAGGTTGCAGATTTTTGGCTATGATCACTAGCAGCTTCTCGTCTTTTGCTAAAAAGACATACTTGAGATTGTCCGATAATGGTTTCAGCTTTAGTGTAGGTGGCTGCTGCACAGAAGGGACTAATTTGATTGGGGAAACCAAATGTGATGTTTGAATCTTATCAACACCTGTAATCTCTACACTATTCTCCAAAATAGGCTCATCATATCCCAATAAATCAGAAAAGGCAGATGTAGTATTTCCTATGTATTCAGAAATTTCAGAATAAGCAGCACAAATTTCATTGCAATTATCACATCCAGAACACTCTAAAGTATCTAGAAGTCCTACTTTATTAGGAAATTCAGCTACCAAATCAAAATGCAAATCATCAACCAGCAAGTCTATCATGTTTGTTTGAAAAACAAAATGCTCTTCCAAGGATATTTCATGGCATCAAACAGGTTAAAACAAATTACAATATCACCAAACTCTATAGAAAGAGTACCAGCATGCACATCAATTATAGTTTTAGCAGTTTTAAGGAAATGTCTACCTAAAATCAATGAGGCATGTCCCGATGTAAACTCATCCTCCATATTTAACACATAAAAGTTAGCTGGAAAAATTAATTCATTCACCTTAACTAAGACATCCTCAATAAGTCCTGCAGGATATGCTGTATTCCTGTTGGCAAGCTGAATCACCACTCCAGTAGGCTTTAATTCTCCAATCTACAGGGATGAATAGATGGACTTGGGCATCACATTGATTGAAGCACCTAGATCTAGCATGGTGTTTGTGAACTGCCTATCTCCAATAGTGTAAGGTATGGTGAAAGTCCCAGGATCTATGCATTTAGATGGCAAGTTAGGTTGGATCATGGCTGCACATTCTTTCCCATGCTCACTTTCTCATTACCCTATAACTTCCTCTTGTGGGTACACAAGTCTTTCAGGAACTTGACATACTTTGGAATTTGCTTGATAACATCTAGCAATGGAATGTTGACTTCCACTTTCCTGAAGATCTCAAGAAGCTCTCTATCCTTCTCAGCCTCATCTGTCTTCTTGGACTGAGTGGCTTTTTGTGAAAAGGGAAGAGCTATTATAGGCTGCTTGATCTTGGGTTCAAGGGTGACTGGCTCAGAAACTGCTTTCTCTGCCAGTTGTGGTTTACTTGCAGGTTTAGGCTCAATTGGCCCTTGGACAGATTTTCCAGACCTCAGCATAATGGCACTCACATTCTTCCCGTTTGGATTGGGAATTATCTGCGAAGGTAGTTTGCCAGAACCCTAGGACTGTAGTTGACTCACTGAGGATGTCAATTGTCCAATATGAGTTTCTAAATTTTGCATAGTGGTCTTTGTCCTCTACTGGAATTGAATGTTTGTAGTGGCCATATGTTTCACCAAGTCCTCAAATAAAGACTTAGGTTTTGTGGCTGAGGTACTAGCTTGTTGCATAGGCTACTGGAATGATGGCCTATTTGGTTGAAATTAGTTCTGCCTAGGTGCTTGCTAGAATTGGGTTTGTGGCTGGAATGGTTGCATGTATTGTTGTGTTAGCTATTGTTGTGGGGCTGCATTACCATACCTAAAATTTGGATGATCTCTCTAACGAGGGTTAAAAGTGTTGGAGTAAGGATCATATCTAGGTTGCTGCTGTGGTTCGTATTGGGGTTTACTAGGAAAGACACCGGCTGCAACTACAGAAGTGTCTTGTAACACAAAATCTTGAAATCCAGAACCACCATCTTAAAGTATAGGGCAGACATCTGTGGGATGAGATGAATAAGAGCAAATGCCAAAAACACTTGCAAGGCCTTGTGCAGGTACTTGTTGTCCAACTGCTAATTGCCTCACTAAAGAGGTCAACTTATCAAGTCTATGCTCCATTCTCTGTTGGTCAACGGGGGAAGCAACAACCTCATTGACTCCTCTAGTGGTAGGAAACATCCGAACTCCAAACTGTTAAGAATTAGCAGCCATATTAGCAATTAGATTCCTGGCAGCCTCTGGGGTTTTGTCCACCAATGCTCCTCCACTGGCAGCATCAATCATACTCCTCTCCATAGGCATTAGACCTTCATAAAAATATTGAATTAAAAGTTGGTCACTGATCTGATGGTGAGGGCAGCTTGAGCACAACTTCTTGAATCTCTCCCAGTATTCATGCAAGTTCTCTCTTAGAAGCTGCCTTATGCCACAAATGTCTTTTCGGATTGCAACGGTCCTAGAAGTAGGGAAGAACTTCTCCAAGAATAGCCTTTTCATGTTATTCCAATTCCTCACTGAACCTTGTGAAAGGTAGTGGAGCCAATCCTTCGCTGCATCCGTGAGGGAGAAAGGAAATGCCCTCAATTTGATGTGCTCTTCAACAATCCCTTGTGGCTTCATTGTTGAATATACCACATGGAATTCTTTTAGATGCTTATGGGGATCCTCACCTGTAAGGCCATGGAACTTTGGAAGCAAGTGTATCAATCCAGATTTGAGTTCAAAAGCAGTATCAAGTTTAGGATATTGAATCCCTAAGGGTTGATAAGCAACAAATGGGGTAGCTAATTCCTTAAGAGTTCTAGCATGCATGTTATTGTCAGCCATATTAATAACAGAATTAATAAGACTATCAATAAGACTTTCAACAGGATTATCAACAGTAGGATTATCAAGAACAAGATTATGAACAAAACTAGTAGCAAGACTATCAACAGAATTAGCAATAAGACTATCAACTAGTATTCTCTTAGATTTCCTCTGCAGGCTATGAAAATTTTATCAACTTCAGAATCCAAATCACTGCAGGAAGACCTAGTCATGCACCATGCACAAAGGTACACAAAAGTGACAGAAATGGACTAAAACCAAAACACACAAAATGCACTAAACAGAGGCAAAAACACAACAAAATAGGGTTATTTGAGACATCTAAACATTTTTTAAAAAATGTAAGACCACCACATATTGAAAGCTAGATGAAAATGCAACTCAAAAATCGAATAAAAAATCTTAAAAAAAATTAGAAAAGTGGTCTAAACGATGTAATTTGGCTTAAAAATTAAAAGTTTGTGGCAAAGTGACAAATCTTGATTGTCAAGCCTTTTCCTTCAACTGACCAGTTTTCAAGTCAATCAAAGCACAAAAATCCGTACTGAATAGTGAAAATTGGTCTAAAATGCCGGTTTTCGCCAAAAACTTCCAACGCAAAGCAAAAACAAGGGACTTTTTCAGCAATCAACAAAAGAGGATAATGATGGGATTAACAGTCAATTAGACTCCTAATAAGATTGATTAAAACTAGAATAGTCCCCGGCAACGACTCCAAAATTTGATGAGCTGCTGAGGCTAATCAAATTAGTAAATTTATATCCGGTTCACCAACGCTACTTGTAGCATAAGATAACACCGAGTCGAACCATTGGACCATTCTAGTTAGGGAATCAAATTAGGGAGTTTAATTAACAGGGGGTTTGATTTGCAGAAGTAATCTACAAAAAGTAATCAACAGAAAGTAATCGATAAAAAGTAATCGACAGAAAAGTAATCGACATAAAGTAATAGACAAAAAGTAATCGACAGAAAGTAAACCGAATTTTAAGAAAGCAATCAATCCAAGGAATCAACTAATTCTGATTTTAATCCATCCTTGATTACAGAAAATCTATTCAATCATTAACCTAATTCTTAGCATGAAATCAAATTAAGGAGCCTTAATAAGATGCAAGGATCATCTACTGGTTAAGCAACCAGAATTTGGATCAACTAAGACTAAAAGAATTAAGCACTTATTCAAATCCAATTTTACCTAAGTCCAGAATCCAACCAAGGTAAATAATCCGTCCAAAAAGATTTGAAACATTATTTACTCTTTCCAATCCTCTTTTTAACACATGAACAATCATCCAACCGAATTAAGCATTCAAGCAGAATTTAATCCAAAAGGAAAGGGAAGAAACTTGATTAACAATGGAATTCAAACAGTTAAAGCACAATCTTAGAATTAATAATCAACATAGTAAAAACTTGGATTGACTTGAGTAATTAGCCCTCCATGAACAAGAGGGACAAAGCTTACAGAGAAACTAGAGAGAAAACCTAGAGAAAACTAGAGAGAAAGTAAAAACTGCCAAGAATAGAATGTATGACCTCGGCTGCCTCTTGCTCTACTTAAAACCTTATAAATTACATGCACACCAAGACTACCCCTAGGTTAGAAATAATCTCCTATGTCTTAGCTTTAATTTGGCACCAGTTTGGGCTTAATTGGGCCTAGGATGAGGAAGTTAAGCCCAAATCTCTTCACAAAGGTCCAAGCCCGGTTACAGGATCTCGGTTCTGACTTCCGAGTTAAATTTAACCCACTGAACTTCCAAATTGGCCTTGGAGGTCTGAATGAAAGTTGTAGATAATTCTCTTAGCTTTCCTACAAGTTAAGATTCACAATTTTTGGATATACAAAACTAAAGATATACCTAAAATACAGAAACAGTATAAAAAACCTTATAATGCTGAAGAAAACAATTAAGCCCAATATGAACCCAAACTTATGAAATAAGGTCAAGCCCACTCAATTAAGCATTAAAAGAGATTTAAGAAGCTAGATATGAGGGATAATTACTACATACAAAGTGTGATTATCAGATATACAAAATAAAGAAAATAAAGAAGAACACAAAAATGCTGGAGAACAATCAAAATAACTACATACACAATTGAAACTTTAACAAAGAAAGTTAGAAATATAATCCTAAGAGGTACATGGTTTTGAAACCTTCAAGGCTGCCAACTGTTTCTTTGTGAGGGTTAATTCTTTCTCAACCACAGCAAGTCTAGCAGTGCAATCAAAAACTGTAGTCTAAAAATAGTTGAGGCGCTTTCCAATCTAATTGGCTAATTTTGCAAGCTTGACAATTGCTATCCACTCCACATGATTAACTAATTGGAGGAAGGAATTGGTTGTGGTTGGGTTTACTTCTTCTTTGCAAATTTGGAAGAACTAGGAGCAACAGGTGCAGGCCTCTTTGAAGAGTTGGCAAGAGTAGGAGTGTCATAACATACCCAAAAGTCGCTACGACGCGAATGACGAACTTAGAAAAAAGATTAGTTTTCCAAAAGAAAACTTAGAGTAGCCACCAATTGTATTAAAAAATGGAAAACAATTGGAAAACCCTTTTTTAATTTAAAAAATAAAAATGGTTTGTAAACCAAAGAGGCTTCGGGAGTCAGTTTGTGTATAGGGAAGGTATTAGGCACCCTACAACACCCGTCTAAAAGACAGTTACCCAAAATTAATTGTGCGAATCATAAAATGGCAAAAAATGTACTTTATTCATTCCTCAAATAATAAACTATACAAGTAAATAAGAATACTAACAGCAAATTTAAACATGAAATGCATGCAACTAACGTACCATAAATCATTCCACCCATTCCTCGCATATGGCGCCCTTCAGAGTGGCGCTTATCCTTTCCTAGGAACAATTGGGTGGGTCACTTGATATGTAGATGGATCGCCCTATCCCTCCATGATAGGTAAGGGGCCTATGGATACTACACGACAAATATATTTTTTATATGTAGTGCAAATGCATGGTTTTAAGTATTACAAAATTTATCTCGGGGACTTTAATTACATTCAAAAAAAATAAAGTAAGATAAATGAAAGTCTCTTGCTTCTAGCTTGCAACAAAGCTTTCTCGAGCAGAGCCCTCCAACTTACTTACGATCACAATAACTCTCGGTCCTATGTCAAATTGCTCAAGGAAACACCAAATNATGTAGATGGATCGCCCTATCCCTCCATGATAGGTAAGGGGCCTATGGATACTACACGACAAATATATTTTTTATATGCAGTGCAAATGCATGGTTTTAAGTATTACAAAATTTATCTCGGGGACTTTAATTACATTCAAAAAAAATAAAGTAAGATAAATGAAAGTCTCTTGCTTCTAGCTTGCAACAAAGCTTTCTCGAGCAGAGCCCTCCAACTTGCTTACGACCACAATAACTCTCGGTCCTATGTCAAATTGCTCAAGGAAACACCAAATTCAAGTTAAAAGATTCACAACCAAATATCATCATTTCAAGTATATCTCACCTCAAGCATACAGGAAAGATCCCGAGTGACACCCAGTAAATAATGACCAAAACTTGAAGAAATTAATAACCCAACAATTATTCCAAATCAAACTCAAAAATGAATTTAAGACAACCGCCCCAAAAGGATGACTACCAATCATCTCTCCCATAGGCAAATGCATCAATTACCAAATGAACATGTCAACAGCTCCTATGCAATGCTTAGAACCAGACTAACATTTACAAAAATGGAACAATGCGAAATTAAGAAAAGGCACTAAGGTAAAATCCAAAACAGCCGCATTCAAAATAAAACTGGAAGCAGAGGAAAAATGCAAAAAATTCAAAAATTGCACACATCGAAGGCACACATCTTACGGTTCTATCAAAGCAAGAATCATGCAAAAAGGAGCATTGTAATTCAAATTATAGACAAAAGACTGAACACTGTCAAAGAGATGTCAGCAGTGATAGTGCAGCAGTGAACAACCACATTCAAACCGAAACTGGGAGCAAGTTAGACATGCAAAAATTCTGAAAATTGCACATATTGAAGATATATGTCTTATGGTTTTAACAACATGAGAATCATGCAATTTGGAACTATATAGCTCAAATTAGAGACAAAAGACTGAACACTGCCAGAGAGAGGGCAGCAGTGTCAGTGCAGCAATGAACAACCATATTCAAACCAAAATTGGGAGCCAGCTAGACATGGAAAAATTATAAAAATTATACAAATTGAAGATATAAATCTTATGGTTCTATTGGGAGAGATGGTCCTGAATTCCAAGCTCTATAGCTCCAGAAAGAAATAAAAGACTACATGCTGCCAGAGAAAATCAACAGGTCTGACAACGCAGAAAAATAGCCAACTTTAAATTAGAAGTGAGAGCAGGAGAGACATGAAAAAAATATGAAAATTATATAAATTTATGAAACACATCTTACAATTCTAATAAGATGATAATCATGCAATTTGGAGCTGTATAACTTAAACTAGAGATAAAAGTTGATGCACTGCCAGAAACATAACAGCAGCAACAATGGGGAATAAACAGCCACGGTTAAATCAGAACTGGGAACAAATGGAACGTGCAAAAAAATATGAAAATTTCAAAGATGAAAGATATATGTCTTATAGCTCAAACGATACAAGAAATGTTCAAATTAGAGCTCTGTAACTCCAAAAATAGATAAAACATTGAGAGCTGCCCATGAGAAACTTACAGCAGCAAAATGGTTTATGCAGATGCTGTTTTCAAGATAAAACATAATGCAAATTGACTCTCTATTGGTACCCTTTCATGATAAATGGTCAATGGAATGCTATAGAAAACACATGTGAAAACAATCCTCAATTATGCGTAAAATCGGGCAATAACAAACCCCACCAAATACAGCAATCTTGACACTAAAGCAGCATGAAATTGACACTCAGCAATACCCAAGTTCATTCATGAAATTGATACTCAGCTATACCCAAGTTCATTTGGTTAGTTAAATGAATTTCACAATAGCATGAAGCTGAATAAAGAAGTCATAGACATGTCAAGAAATTCATCACTCCAACTTGCAAAGAGCAGTAATCATCTGCTGTAAAAAAAAAAAAAAAAGAAACGAATAGAATGAGCATGTGAAGATCTTAGAATAACCCCATGTTACCTAGCTACAAATTTTTCTTTCCTTGATATAATATAACTAATAACTAAAGAGTGTCAAACCCCAAAAAGAAACTTAGGCCAAAGATTCATCTTAGATATCAAACCCACAACAGCTGCTACACAATCTCCCAAATTTGTATATCAAAATTCCAGCAAAGGCAAGAAATTAATATACACATAGACATGGTATGTGACAATATTAACATTCTAATCCCTAGCAAGGCTATCAAATCCCAAAGAGCAGAGAATTATCATATATTCACTTCAATAGCAAGTAGAAATTGAATAAATCCATGAGAAATATACTTATATAAGAACAAATCAGCCAAAAGAATCATTTACACTCACATTTTTGCACTAATAACACAAAAAACCCAGCAATGCAGAATCTCAAAATTTATCATCCAACCAATTAATACTCACCATGAACAGGGACCCAATATAGAAAGAACTTCTAAATTGAAAGAAATTACAAAATAGCTCAGAGGGACCAAAATAGCATTGTAAACCAGCAATCCATTAATGAAGATCAACACTAGAGACTATTAGTCTGTTTGAAAGTGTTTTTGTTTATTTGTTTTTGAAAACTATGTTTAAAAATTGTTTTGCAAAACAAAAGTATAAAAAAATTTGTTTGACAAACTGTTTTGAAAACAATTTTTAAATAACAAATAACAAAAAACTCGTTTGGTAAAATTGTTTTGAGAACAAGTTTTGAAAACAAAAAAAAAAAAACTCGTTTGATATGAGAACAAGTTTTTTTTTTTTTAATTTTTATGATGACTAATTTTGTAAATAAATTATGGTAATGTTTTAATGAGAATAATAAATAAGTAAAAATGAAAAAATCATTATAAAATTTAATATAATATTGATATGGCATTAATACTTTTAAATATATTGTTCTAAAATAAATAACAAAAACACTTATAGTTGTTCATAACACATTGCCATTTGGTTCTGAAAAACACTCTTCCCTTATTTCTTCCCCTTCAATGGGTTCTGAAACACATTGCCATTGTATGTATAACACAACATCAGTCATATTTTCAGTTTTTATAGCTGATTAATCTATTCAACTGAGCAAATGTGCTGCATTTTTTACACCAAGGCCAACACAAGCTTTGTACCTCATCTGGTATTTCTCATCGATTTCTTACAAGAAAAGTCCTAAAATTCACAAGATAATAATCCCTACTTACTCTTCTGGTTGGTAACTACCATCACACTCTAGAAGAATTATTCTTAAGACTCAATGGATTCCTATTTGTCAGTTAATTTGAGACTAAACTACTAAGCTTATATTAGCTGTTTTGGTGTCTTTTACCAAATGAAGAATTAGAAAACAGAGCATTCACAACATGATGGGGCAAATAAAACAGTGCCTTTCATTACTAAACATTTTTACAAGTTTCTTAACTATCATGTATATGAAAACAAAAACAAAATCCCTTCCACAAGTTACAAGGTGAAGGGGTTGCGTGGAGGTGAACCATCGGTGTCCTTGACATGCTCACATTCCCCACAAGCAAATTTGATGCCACAATATCCTCCACAACAACAGGAGTTACTGGCATGACTATCTTTGGTATTACTTTATCCCCATGAATCTTAGCCAGCACCTCAAAATGCATCCTCATTGTCTCAGGCTTAGTCCTCCACGCAGAGAAGCCCTCCAAACTAAATTCATCTCCTTGCTTTATCTTTTTCTCAGCCTCAAAACCAATGTTTACAAATGTATGGGCAGACACATATGCCTTCAACAACTTGAAAGGACCTTTCTTGTTAGCCTTGGGACCTAGCACAGAAGACAACAACACCTCAAAACCCAACAAGTTGGCATTTGATCCATTAAGGGAAGCAAGAGGCCACATTGTAGTAAATTGAGTTGGAGTCAAAAGAGTTGGGCCTTCGCCCTGGAGATTGATAGTAGATAGGGACTCAATTGCTTTAGTGTTTGATGGGGATGATAACTCCACAAGACCAGGCACATGGCGCTTGAGCTTGAGCCTATTATTGGAAGAGGTTGATGATGAGGAAGCAGCTGTAAGTGATGTAGGACCAACAATGCGGAGTGAGAGGACAGGACCATCCTGTGCAAGAGAAGTATGGCGAAGCTGTTTAGCCAAGGTTAAAAGACCAACAACAAATCCATTTTGTGATTGGTTTAAAGCCAGTGGGAGATCGAAAGGGTGGCGAAGGCTGACTGATCTTGCACCTTTGACAGTAACTACAACACCATCTGCTAAAATCACTTGCTTTAACACACCAGCATCCACATCATGCTGCAAAACCAATTAAAGTCCTTGTCAGGCTATAAAGGAACAAATTACTTCAATTTGTATCCTTGTACATGACATGAACTCCTGCAAAAGCACTATATAGTTCTTTTTTTTTTTTAACCTAAAATGTTGGATTTAATATTACAGATGTAAATAACCCAGATGCAACTACCACTACCATCCTTAAAATCCAATAGAGAATAAAGGAAATTAGAGAAAGGATTGAAACCCGAGCAGGACACAAGCAAAGTAATTGCCAAACCATGAAGAGGTGAGAAAGCATTATTCAACCGTAAAGAGGGCCAAAATGAAAGCTGGAATCTTTGGCTTCATCTACATATTGTACTCTATCCATTCTATTCAAACTCAAGCAGGATACAAACAAAATAAGTGCCTAACCCAGTTTTAATTCAACACTTCAACCAGTTTTCAACTTTCAAGAATGGACTTATAAGATGCAGTTATTAAATTTCTAACTAAAAAGGATACCATATCTAGACTCTAGGGTGCTGCCCACACACAACAGGACCATGCACACCCTAGCAAGAACTAATAAAGAATGGAATGGTCCCAATCTAATCCTAATGATCACCTCATCCATGAAAACAACTGGTTATGTGGGACAAAGAAAAACTCACTTGCATGACTTGAAAATTTCCAGCACATCCTAATAAAAGCTGTTACAAGGTTCTTAGGATGATATGCCATGCCACAATGTCTCACTCATGACCTATAAGATGCAAACTCTTTTCAAGAAGTATGTACTTTAATTCTTGTCTACATAACATCAGTTATAATCCACATAGAAAAATGTTTCCAAATTTACCATGATTATAATGATAACAAATATCTTTAATGAATTTGAAAATAAAATCAACAACTCTTTCGATTACTATCCCCTCCAACTTCTTTCTTTTGCCTATAGCCATACAATCCTTTATTTGTGGATAACTAATCAGCTGGAAAACCTGTCTTTTCAGTTTCACCTTAGGAGTCCTATGCACATTTAACTGCATATCTGGACAAGCAAAATTTGATTTAACATAACACACAGAAAGGCCTCAATTTATTCATCAACCTATAGCAACCTATCCAACCTGAAGACATTTCCATTTCGTTCATAAATTATCAATCTAAACTTAAGGGTCTCAAATTCAAAAACTAAAATAGAAATAGAAAGAAAATATCTACAATGATAAAAATTTACAGAAACTACAAACAAATAAGTTTGATTGCATAGCCTCAATATTACCTAGACCTCAAAGCAATACTCTTTTTAAACCCACTCAAACAGAATTGCATAATAAAGACCAATAGAATTCAGTCCAAGCTTTTCATAAGTTCAAACTCAATTTTTTTTTTTGTTTATCCTTGTTCATCTGGATTGTAAGTATCTCTTGACAATGAGTTGTCCGTTATATTGTGGGAGATATCCAAGAATGTTGGATGCTTGATTTTTCTCAGTCTATTCATGTCCAGCATTTCAACTATTAGACTCTAATTGTTTAATATATGACAACTAACAATCATCATCTTAAATCACCTTACCAGTCTCTGCACCTAAACTAGATGGTTGGTTCTACCATATTTATAACCAACTCAATAAATGCGTTAGTTAAGAAAATTAATGCATTGCAATGCTTCCAGTGTGAAGGTTTGTGCTCATTTAATTTTCTTTTTCCTTCTATAGCATTCCAAAACCAAAGAGAGCAAATAAGCTAAAATCTTTGAAGATAGATCTCCAACATATAAAACAGTTCAAACACAAATACGACCATGACCCAAATGCCAACCTAACAATAAACCAGTAGTCACCTATAAAAAATGTCAAACCAAAGAGAATTACCAACCTAAGTCATGATTGCACAAGACAATGCTTTAGATTAGTCTACAAATATAACATGAACAGATGTGTAGTACACTCTTTTGACTACAAAATTTCTTAAGGCTTTAGAGAAAACTTAATTCAATGTTGCATATGGGAGAGGGAGCAAAGGGGAGAATAACAGACATAATTTATATAGCAAAGAGTCATAGAGATAAAAAAGAAAAGAAAAGAAGAGAAAGAATACCTGAACCTTAGCCGTTGAGTAGTAGGAAATACAGAAATTTACGGAGAAACTTGGATGTGTAGTGAAGGAGTAGATGGGCGCATTGCCAATGGTGTCAATCAACGTTGCTATTGCTCCAACATGCCAATTTCCATTTTCATCCTATAAAAAGCAAAGCAAAAAAACCAAAAAATAAGAAAAAAGAAAGATATATGATTGATGAAATGAATGAGAAGTGAATCAGATTTTTACAGCTAAGCCAATTATTCTTGTAAATGCTACATTGAAATCAACTTCCGATATCCTTCAAATAAAAAATTCTCAGAGTGTATGCACTTAAAGATTTCTTTGTGGGATTTCCTCAAACATCTAAATGCTACACTTAGCTTGAAAAACAGTTAACAAACTATAGCCACGAATTTCCCAAATGAAACCCTTGACTAGGAGCTTCGGATTTCCCAAATGGGCTCTCCAAGAATGAATTGACAAAGGAGAAAATCTATACTCACCTCACCGGCACTGGAAAGGGACCACGCCACCAAGGTTCGGTGCAGAGGGAATGAGGGACAAAGGGAGAGTGAGGAAGGCTAGGGATTTGTTCGGTGCAAAGGGAGGGTGAGGAAGGCTAGGGATTTGAGAATGAATTTTGGGAAATGGCTTCAGCAGAGCGTCGATGGGAGGCTTATTTGGAGGATTGATAATTACAAATGTGCCATTAATAAAAATAGGTTGTTGTCCGGTCATTCACTTGTTTTTGGAACAAAAACAAGCCAGACTTATTTTGATTTTCTTGTTTTTAAAACAATATTTTTAGAACAAGTTTTTAAAACATGTAAACAAAAACAGCTTAACAAACAAGTTTTTTTTATTTTATTTTTTCCAAAAATAGAAAACAACTTTTAAAAATAGATTTCAAACAGGCCCTGTAATCCCAAAGTTAAACGGAAGGGAAGTACCTCACAGCTCCTGGAAATCCGACGAGCTCTCCCTCTTTCACTCTCGTGCTTCTCCTCCTCTTGCCTTATATTGGGTGACTTGGGTCTCCCTTTCTTTTCTCTATTCTTTCTCTTGTTTTCTATCTCACCGTAGCCCTCCTTTCTTCTTACTGAAATTGGTGTTTTTTTTTTTTTTCTCCTCTTGCTTATATAATTTTATTTTGCCTCACTTTCCCATCTTGTCTTTCAATCTCCACCACCTATCTCTACTTTTTTTTTTCATTTGGTCTTTTCTCTTTTTTTGTTTTAGTTATTTACTAAATAGAAGATAATGTATGGATTCGGACCAATGGGGAGAGGAGAAAATCTATTCCTTCCTCTCCTATTAGTGCTCTTAAATCTGGTGACACAAAAATTCATTTATCAAATTCTTTTTTCTAATTTTTTGATTTATTTATTATTTACAAAATTTAATTATTGACAAATGAACTAAATGAGCTAGACAAAAAATGGGCTAGGCCTAGGGTTTGCTTCATTACAAAGGCCCAAACAACTATACAAAAATCAATAATTAAAATCATGAATTTATTTCTTTTTTTTCTTTCAATTTTTTTTATACCACGAAAAAGACCCGAACAAATTCAGTATCTACAGTTGCCTCTCTTTAGATGTTTTCTTGTAAATAAAACATACTAAGCTCTCACTTGCCATGTTTTAGTGTAAGAAACATGTAAAGACAAAAGAAAAATATTTTGTTCAGAGCACCAAAAAATGACAAAAAAAATTTAAGAGCACCGAGATCTTTCACCCGAGAGCTAACAAGAATTTAAAAGCATCGAAATATTTAACCTCGGAAGTTAACAGGAATTTAAAAGCACCGAGATTTTTTACTCGGGAACCAACAGGAATTTAAAAGCACTGAGATATTTCACTTGGGAGCCGACAAGAATTTAAAAGCACCGAGATCTTTCACCCGGGAGCCTACAGAATTTAAAAGCACTGAGATCTTTCACTCGGGAGCCAACAAAATTTAAAAGCACCGAGATTTTTCACTCGGGAGTCGACAAGAATTTAAAAGCACTTGGATCTTTCACCTAGGAGCCAACTGAATTTAAAAGCATCGAGATCTTTCACTCGGGAGCCCATAGGAAATTAAAAGCACCAAGATATTTCACCCGGGAGCCGATTGAATTTAAAAGCACCAAGATCTTTCACCTAGGAGTTGACAAGAATTTAAAAGCATGAAGATCTTTCACCCTAGAGCCAACAAAATTTAAAAGCACCAAGAACTTTCACCCATGAGCCAACTGAATTTAAAAGCACTGAGATCATTCACTGGGAAGCTGACAAGAATTTAAAAGCGTAGAGATCTTTCACTCGAGAACTGACAGGAATTTAAAAGCACCAAGATCTTTCACCCGGGAGCCAATGGAATTTAAAAGCACCAAGATTTCTCTTAGGAGCCGACATGAATTTAAAAAAACTAAAATCTTTCACTCAGGAGCCGACAGAAATTTAAAAGCACTGAGATCTTTCACCCGAGAGCCAACAAAATTTAAAAGCATTGAGATCTTTCACCCACGAGCCAACTGAATTTAAAAGCATCGAGATCTTTCACTCGGGAGCTGACAAGAATTTAAAAGCATTGGGATCTTTCACTCAGCAACCAACATAATTTAAAAGTACCGAGATCTTTCACCCGAGAGCCAACAAAATTTAAAAGCACCGAGATCTTTCACTCAGGAGCTAACAGGAATTTAAAAGCACTGAGATCTTTCATCCGGGAGCCAACAAAATTTAAAAGTACCGAGATCTTTCACTCGAGAGCCGATAGGAATTTAAAAGCACCAAATCTTTAACTCGGGAACCCAAAAAATTTAAAAACACTAAGATCTTTCATCTGGGAGCCAACTGAATTTAAAAGCACCGAGATCTTTCACTCGGAAGCCAATAGACTTTAAAAGCACAGAGATCTTTCACTCGGGAGCCAATAGAATTTAAAGGCATCGAGATCTTTCATCTGGGAGCCAACAGAATGTGAAAGCACCAAGATCTTTCACTCGGGAGCTGACAGGAATTTAAAAGCATCGAGATCTTTCACTCGGGAGCCGACAAAAATTTAAAAGCACCGAGATCTTTCACTTTGGAGCCGACAAGAATTTAAAAGCACCGAGATCTTCCACTCGAGAGCCAACATAATTTAAAAGCATCAAGATCTTTCACCCGAGAGCCAATAGAATTTAAAAGCACTGAGATATTTTACTCAGGAGCCAACAGAATTTAAAGGCACTGAGATCTTTCACCCGGGAGCCAAAAGATTTAAAGGCATTGAGATCTTTCACTCGGGAGCTGACATGAATTTAAAAGCACCGAGATCTTTCACTCGGGAGCCGACAAGAATTTAAAAGTACCGAGATCTTTCGCTTGGGAGCCAACAGAATTTAAAAGCACCGAGATCTTTCACCTGGGAGCCAACAAAATTTAAAGGCACCTGGCTTAACACAGGCTCGACCTAGGTAGGCTAGATTAGATTTAAGCAGGAAAAGTGAAATGCAGAAAAAGAAAGCATCTGGCTCGACACAAGCTCGACCTAGCTAGGCTAGATTCGATTTAAGTAGGAAAAGATAGGTGCCTCATTTGCCAAAGGATTTTTTACAAGAAAAATAAATGTGAAGACAAGTATGCCGTGGTTCAAGGCCTATGATTAAACAAAAGCAATCAGGGGATGAACTTTAGAAAATGCATGATATGAGTCAACATGACAAAATTTGGGAAATGATATGATATGCAAGAAAAATAACATGAAGGGGTAGGGCCCAAATTGGTAATAAGACAATGGGTCAATGGCCAAGGAATTGTAAGTAGTAAAAGAATGGGACAAGGTCCAGAATGCAGGGGAATAAAACTGTTGGGTCAGAGCCAATGCTTAAATTAAAGACACTGAATTCGAAAAGTGCAAGTTGCTTGCTCAATGAAAAATTTGCTCAATCAAATTTTTCTCTAGTTTATGGTCTAGTCCCAGAGACTTTTTTCTGCACAGATCTTGATGAATGTTAATCTTTTGCAAGATTCATGGCAATTCTTTAAGCCAAATTTTCAATTGCTAATGCTTGTCATGTCAATTGAGTAAGAGCCACTCCTATTTTATTTGACAAAAATTAATGAAATGAGCTATCAATTCAAAGAAAGATAGTGGTGAGTAAATGATAGAGATGAGACAAGACATATGCCCCTTGATTTATGCTAACGAACTTGTCAAGGACAAAGTTGTGCAAGAAATGAATTTTTGGGCAACCAAAATTTGCCCTAGTCAAGCACTAGGGAGGATCATGGAGGCAACAATTTTACCCTAATTTATGGTTGAAGCAAACTAATCTTCAAGGAGGTGTCTTAAAAGCTTGTAATGAGGTCTTAATATGAAATTTTTTTCTTTTACTTGGAATGAAAAGATAAAGGCTCAAAATTTGACTTCTTCCCTTACCTTATTTATCCATTTTTCTTCAATGCCCAACTCCAATAAACGTTTTTGCCAACATTCATTTACCAAGAGGATGCTCAAGGGTTGTAATAGGGTTTTGAGGATATAAGATATGGCTAATGAAAGAAATGATATAAATGCCCAAACATTTAAAGTCGGGACAACAGTGAGAATCTTGATTTTCACAAGTTGTAGTCTTCTAATTTTCATTTTTATCACATGGACTGTCTTTCTTATTCCTCAACCATTTAGAAGGAATACTTTTCTTTATTCTCTTTTTTTTTTCTCTCTTTCTAGAAAAATGATTTTTTTTTTTTTTTACCTTTTGGAGAGTTTTCCTCTCTTTTGTACTTCTTTTGCATTTTCACTTTCTTTTTAGCAAGTCCATTGACATTTTGAAGACATCCTTAGCAAATTGACTCTCATTGTAACCTATGTATGATTCTCATCAAGTATGAAGAAAAATTTAAAGCTCAAAGTAGTTCAACAAGAGATATGATGTGTTTGGATAAAAGAAAGAAAATTATCCTTCTTGACTTTTGAATGTTGTTATGAAAGCTTATTGGAATTCTACCTTTTCCAAGGGAGTACATGAATTTGGAAATTAAGAAATGAACTACTTCTTCAAGCTCAAAGGGGTAGTTAAGGATACTCTGCAACATTTGGGAGAACAAAGAATGCCTCTAATCATTGGAAAAGTTTACTTCTAGAGCTCAAATTTTGCTTAAAAAAATAAATTTTTTTATGAGGTCTTCTTTTTGCAATATTCTCAAATGTATTCATTTTTGTGTCAATTGTAAATTCTCAAAAGAAAACTTATGAATTTTTTTTTTTAGAAGGACTATGATTCTAAAAGAATAAGTCCAAAGAAAATAATAAAGATGGTAAAAGGAAATCATTTCATTAATTGAAGCCAAATAACATAAGGTCCTACATTGAATGAACTCTATTAGCCTTAGACTTAAGCTAAAAAGATTAAATTGACAAGATAAACACTGAAAAACAAAAGAAATGGCTTAAAGCAACACCAAAGCAAGCTCGACCAACATCCTTCCCTTCAATCTCCAGCGGGATCTTCTCAACCTTGAGTCCTATGATTAAGCAGTGTGTGAGCTACATTGGGTGCAGCTGCAATTTCCTCTATCTAAATTACCCCATGTTTAATCAACTAAAGCGTTATATGTTTGAAAGCATCACAATCTTCAATAGAATGTCCAATGCTCTCATATGATAGTCACATTTGAGATTTTGATTGTACCAACGAGGGAAAGGTGGCTTTAAAGGTTCCACAGGATGAGGTGCAATCACATGGGCATCACATAGTTGCTCGAACAACTCAACTTTGGTTATAGGATTGTTAGGAAAATGTTCTTGATTCCTTGAAGGCCTGGATTGACCAAGCTCGAGTCTTGCAAAAGGTGCTCGAGGAGCAGGATAGCCTTGAGGTGAGGTTTATGGGAAAGATGGTGGGATTGCATTGACTTGGTATGGAGGAAAGAAAATGGCAATTGGAGAATGGTATGGGCCTCGAGATTGAAGGTACGATGGTGTTCTTGGTGAATGTACCCAATTTACCTCACCCTCTTTCTTCCTAAATGTTTCTCCATTCTTCTGACCATTATTATGATTTTCTCTTCCTAAGAATGACAATTTTCTTGCTCAGCTCATCTTTTCAACTCTCTCTCCAGCCTTGATCAACTCAGAGAAGTCCCTATAAATAGCTGCTACCATCAACTCAACATAAGGGGAATGCAAAGTATTCATGAAATAATGAATCATTTCAGAATCCAACAATGGAGGTTGAACTTGGGCTGCTAAATTCCTCCATTTTTGGGCATAATCTTTAAAGCTTTAACTCTTTTCCTTACACATATACCCTAATTGAGCTCTAGTAGAAACTATGTTATCATTAAAACTATACTGCTCTAGGAAAACATCAACTAAGTCTCTCAATGTATGAATCTTGAAGTGATCCACATACCAATACCAATCTTAAGCAGGACCACTCAAACTCTCTGGGAAGAAGTGTATAAAGAACTTCTCATCTCTTGACCAAATGGACATCTTAGTGCAATAAGATTTCAAGTGAAACTGAGGATTTTTTGTTCCATCATAGCGGACAAACTCGGGCATTTTAAAATCTTTTGGTAGAACAATTTCAGGTGTCAAGAAAAGTTCATCAATGTTCACTCACCCATATGCTTCTTATCCTTGCAACATCTTAACCTGCTCTTCCAACAATGCTTGCTTTTTCTCCATTGATTCGACCTTCAATATCTCATTCTCTAATTCTTCCTTATTTTTCCCTAAAGGAACTACCCTTGAAGCATCTTGTGCAGCGTAGTGAGTAATTGGATGGGTGTACGTGTAGATACCCCATTGATTTTCATTTGGATTAAATGAAGCTTCCATAAGCAGAGAAAATGAGCCTGAGAACGGTAGTGAAATGGCATGCATGGCATCAGTTGGTTGGATAGTAGGAGGAATTGTTGAACTTGAATCACATCCTTATACCAAAATTTTAGAAGGCATCATCTGTGGAGGCATTCTCAGTATTGGAGCAAAAGCTGCAGAAGTTGCCCTATTTGATGGATATGTCAACAAAGGTACTACATGGAAAATTGGAGAGATATTAACATTGCTCGGTCCCTCAACCACATCCTTCAACTTCAGGTTCTCTGTGAGAAGCTTCATCATTTTATTCATACGAGATTTCAATTCATCGAACTCACCCTCTAGATTGCGACCCTATTCCTGATTTTCCTCCATGACAGTAATGGTTCNAAGGCATTATCTGTGGAGGCATTCCCAATATTGGAGCAAAAGCTGCAGAAGTTGCCCTACATGGAAAATTGGAGAGATATTAACATTGCTCGGTCCCTCAACCACATCCTTCAACTTCAGGTTCTCTGTGAGAAGCTTCATCATTTTATTCATACGAGATTTCAATTCATCGAACTCACCCTCTAGATTGCGACCCTATTCCTGATTTTCCTCCATGACAGTAATGGTTCTTGATTTGAGCCCAATTGACCTTTTCACATAGTGCTTTTGATTAAGCTTATTTTTTTTTAGCGAGCAATGTTGAACACTTTTCAATGAAAACTGCATCAGATGAATGGAAAAAAAAAATGAGGTTTATGGAATGAGCAAGAGAAAAATGCATGACCTTTTTTTTATTTATTTAAATGAGCACAACAAAAGCTTTAGTGCTTTAACAAGAAAAAAAATGTACAAAAACATGACTTTGGCCTTATTGACAAATGAAGAGGGCTACTAGCCCTTTTATTTAAAAAAAATGATGCTCATGAGTTGAAATAATGTGCAAAGGCATATGACTTGCTTTGACATGGCAAATTAAAAAAAAAAAAAAAAGAACAAGGCTTCCACCTTCTCTTCTTTATTTGGAAAATAGAAGGGTAAATTGCTCTCATCTTAAGGATACAATAATAGCTCATATCCCTTTCCCAAACACATTTATCGCCCCATCAAAGTACATTTTCTATCTAGCATCTTCTTCAATTGCAAGAATGTCTTCATCTGGGAATTCAAATTTCATGGGTTGATAATCATCAATAGGGCTGAAAATCAGAAATTACACTCCATTTTACGGTCTTATTGGTCATATACACCATTTCATACTCATAAAGGACAATTTTCCACTTTGCTAACCGCCCAAAGAGATAAGTTTTTTCAAAAATGAACTTGATAGGATCCATACGAGAGATGAGCCAGGTGGTATGATACAACATATACTATCAGAGCCTAGTAGCTACCCAAACTAAGGCACAACAAGTATTCTGTACGAGAGCATATCTCGTCTCATAGTCGGTGAACTTCTTACTTAAGTAATAAATTGCTCTATCTTTCTTTCCTCCTTCATCATGTTGCCCTACCACACATCTCGTTAACTCTTGCAACATAATCAAGTACAGAATAAGAGGTTTCCCTGGAATTAGAGGCATAAGCACCCGAGGATTAAGAAAATACTCTTTGACCTTCTCAAAAGCTTCTTGGCATTGCCCATTCCACTCACCTAAATTATGTTTCCTTAAGAGCTTGAAGATAGGTTCACAGGTATAGGTGAGGTTAAAGATGAATCTGGCTATGTAGTTGAGTTTTCCAAGGAAACTACACACTTCTTTTTTTGACCTTGGAGGTGGCATTTCTCATATTGCTTTAGCCTTATCTGGATCTACTTCAATCCATTTTCTGCTAGCAATAAAGTCCAACAACTTCCCGGTTGTTGCACTGAAAGTGCATTTGGAGGGATTTAACCTCAACTTGTACTTTCTCAATCTTTCAAACAGCTTTCGGAGAATGTTCACATGGTTTTCCCCCTCCTTTGACTTAACCACCATATCATCCACATAAACTTCAATCTCCTTATGCATCATGTCATGAAATAATATGACCATAGCCTTTTGATAGGTTTCCCCAACATTCTTCAACCCAAATGACATTACTCTATAATAGTATGTGCCCCAATGAGTAATAAACATAGTTTTCTCTTTATCTTCCTCAGCCATAGGAATTTGATTATATCCTGAGTATCTGTCCATGAATGAATACTGATGATTTCTGGTTGTATTGTCTACCAACACATCTATTTGAGACAAAGGGAAATCATCTTTAGGACTGGCTCTGTTCAGGTCCCAGAAGTCTACACACATTTTTACCCGTCCATCCTTCTTAGGTACTGGAACTGTATTAGCAACCCAATCAGGATAAGTGGACACTTCTAAGAACCCTGTCTCTATTTGTTTGATCACTTCTTCTTTTATCTTGTTGGATATTTCTGGCCTTATCTGTCTTAACTTTTGTTTAATCAGTTTGCAATCAGGATGCAATGAGATCTTATGAGATACGATACTAGGGTCAAGACTTGATATGTTTTGGTAAGACCAAGCAAAAACATCCAAGTACTCTTTGAATAGAGCAATCATTTCTTCTTTTTTTGGGTTGTCTACAAATTTCAATTCCTTTTTTTCTTCCTCAGTGCCCAAGTTTGTTATATGGAATTCTTCATTGTAGGGAATTATTGCCTTTTCATATGACTTAACCATTTTTACAAATTTATTAGAAAGTTCCATATCTTCGTCAGAATTCCAACCCTCCACATCAAATTCAATATGAGAATCAATTATTGGACATACGGGAGCCTCTTCTTGGGGCAGTAGATCCATGCTAACAAGACTCCTGGGAGATAAATAACAAATATGACGAGGATTAACAAATGAATAATAGAGTAAGAATAAAAATGACGGGCAGAAGAGAATTAAAGCTCCATAAAAAACTATTTCATTAAAATTTTTAAATAAAATATGATCCATTACATCACATGATAAAGTTCAAATGACTTTGGACTTCAGTCACATGAAAATAAAATAGCATAGACAATTATTACTCAAAATGAACCACGTTTGGTACTGGCTCTGTCTTCCAGTTGTTTAATTGTTCCTTATCATCGCAGGGGTAGACCTAACAGCTTTTCTCATGATGACCTTCTAGGGTATTCATAGTATGCATAGACCCACGAGTAACAACAAGTGAGGCTGGTTCAGCTAAGGTCTCTCGAATATGAGGGATCCTCCTTGCTTCTCCTTTTTGGCATTCTTCTTGTAAATGTGGATACTCCAACAACTCATCCTTGGAGGGCTCATATTCTAACTCTTGTTTGCCAACATTCTCGGGGAGCGAAATAAGCACATTAATGCCTTGCAGATTGACCCCTAAGCTTTTCCCAATCTGAAAACCGTTCTTCTCCATAATTCTAACTACCACTTGGTTGACATCCTCTCTCCCTTGTGACTTCTTCATGCTGTACTGGTCTAATTCCAAAGATTCAAAAGAAGATTCTAGTGATTGCTCTGTTGATTCCATGTATGGTAAAGAACTGGGCTTGCTCACAAGCATATCCTCTTTCCCTTTAATAGTTATCACCCTTCCATCATTAACATACTTCAGCCTCTAATGCAAAGTAAATGGTACTACTCCAGCAACGTGTATCCATGGCCTTCCCAATAGCATTGTGTAAGCAGATTTTATGTCTATTACTTGAAAAGAGACATCAAACTTGCTAGTCCCAATTTCAAGATGAAGTGGGATATCCCTAAGCACCTCCATTCTAGTTTCATCAAAAGCTCTCACCACCATGCTATTAGCTTTGATAAGAAATGGGTTTACTGGCAACTGCATCAAAGTCGAATAAGGAAGTACATTTAGGGCTGACCTGTTGTCAATCAAAACCTTTGCCACCATATATCCTTCACATTTTAGAGTAATGTGAAGGGCGTTAGTGGGGTTGCTCGTACTCGGCATAAGTTCCTCGTTAGAGAACGAGATCACGCTGACATTTCGGATAAAGTTCACCATATTTCCAAAATTCTCTAGAGTGATGTCTGGACGGACATAAGCTTTGATTTAAGAATTTCTACAAGGCTTTTCTACAGGATTCTGAACTTATAATAAGAGATAATAAAGAAATATGAGCCAAAGTTTTCTTCATTTGCTCGATCACATCATACTTACTCTATCTCATTATTTTTAGAAATTCCTCTTCCTCATTGTATCTCTCTTGATTATCTCCTCCTTTGACTAGGATATGCTCTCTTCCTTCATTCACAAACTTCCTTTTTTCTTTCCTTTGGTGGTCTAACTCTTTTGGAATATAACAACTGACACTTCTGGTTATTCCCCGATCCCTAGTTCATTGGTAATTGTGCTTGACTCTCCTTCATTTTTCAAATTTAACTCATCAAAACTATCATTTAAAGCTTTCTCCTTGGTAGATACCACATTTATCCTATAGTTCCATGGCACCACATGATTACTTTCATAAGAAAAAGGGGTTGGCATTTGTATGATAACATCTGGTTGTGCCTAACTAAGTTGTGGACTCGGCAATATCTTGAGAATGAAAGGTTTAAAAACCAGTGGCTCATCCCCTATAACATTGATCTCTCCATACCTAACAAAATCAAATTTTATGCCTCATGTTTGAAGTCTTAACAATTCTCTATGTCATGGCCCAAACTCTGATGATGCTCATAAAATGTCTCACTGTCATATTTATCTTCTTCATTCATCCATTTACAATGGATACTCATGTTATAACTAGTTGTTTTCAAGTTTTCCTACACCTTTCTCATAAGAATCTTAACATCGGTGATTTTCTTAACACTCACCAATTCTTCACTAATGGCATTCATACCAGCCATTGCTCTATAATTTGGCAAATGGTTAGATTCCAAATTAGGTCTGGCTTTGATCTCTTCAAGCTTAATCACTCCTTGTTTAATCAAATACAGCACGCTATGCTTGAAACCAAGGCAATCTTCAATTAAGTGGCCAACTATGCCTCTATGATATTCACACTTGAGGTTTAGGTTATACCAATTAGGGAAAGGTGGTTGAAGGGGATTTGTAGGTTGAGGAGCTTTACATGGCCTCACACAATTGCCTGAAAAATTTGGCTTTGGTTATGGAAATTTTGGAAAAAGGTTCATCTGTAAAAGGAGGACGAGGTTGGTTCCTATAACCTTGGTAATTTGGCCTAGTAGGTGGACGTATTGTTGGATAGTTTTGGGGATAATTCTGTGGAGAAGCTTGGTAAGTTGAGACAAATGATGTTGAAGATGGTAAAAAATTTGATGTATATTGCGGATAAGGTGGGGGAATTGCATTGACTTGATACGAAGGTGAAAAAGCAGGGTTTGAAGAATAATATAGGCCTCTAGGTTGAAAGTATTGAGGTGCCCTAGGCGTCTGCACCCAGTTTACTTCTCCTTCTTTCTTCTTCTGAAAATTCTATTTCTTTTGGCTATAACCATTATTCTCAGTATTTGCCACTTGCAACTTTCCTAACCTTACTAGTCTTTCTATCCTCTCCCCAGCTTTAATTATATCAGCGAACTCATGAAACAGGCAACCAGCCATCAACTCAAGGTATGCAAATTTTAAAGTGTTAAGAAAGATAGAGCATAATTTAGAATCAAGAAGTTGAGGCTGAACTTTTGAGGCTAAGGTCCTCAATTTTTGTGCATGCTCTTGGAATGACTCATTCTTTTTCTTTTCTTTTTTCTATATTATTCAATTACTCTCTTGTAGGAGCAATATCATAGTTAAACTTATACTACTTTAAGAAGGCATCTGTCAAATCTAGCCAACTCCGTATCTTGGTATAGTCCATATTCATGAACCAATTATAAGCAGCACCAGTTATACTTTTAGGGAAGAAATGAATCATCATCATCTCATTCTCCTCTATAGCAGCCATTTCAGTAATGTATGATACTAAGTGAAACTTTAGGTTACCAGTACCATCATACTTTTAAAACTTAAGAAGCTTAAAACCTCTGGGGATTGACACATTTGGAGTAATTCATAACTACTTGATTCCCACAGCACCAAAAGAGCTAGTCCCTTCCATAGCTCAGATCCTTTCTTCAAAGGTTAGCAGCTTATCTTTTTGCTCGGACATTTACTTCTCTTTCTCATGCCCCTTATTTCCTTTCTCAAAATGCATGGTCAACAATGGATTATGGGTCGTAGAATTAAGGATGTGGTGAGTAATTGAGTGTGTATAGGTGAAAACACCACTGTAGACACTAATTTCATCCTAAAATAAAAGAAACAAAATAAAAATAATAATAAATAGTTTGGTGATAAAAGAAAAGAGACGTGGGTGTGAGTGTGGGTGCAAGTGCATGGGAAGTTAAGAGACGTGAGTGAGAGGGAGACAAAAGCGAGGGAGATGGAGTAGTAGTTAGAGAGACGTGAGAGAGTGCAGAGACGGAGGTTGATAAAACTGAAAACAAAGAGCATAAAAGGGGGGAAGATAGAGCAGAAAGAGAGCAGCAGAGAGACCAATAAAAAAAGAGAATAGAAANGAGCAGTTTTAGAGAGAGAGGAATACGTGAGTGTGGGTGCAAGTGCATGGGAAGTTAAGAGACGTGAGTGAGAGGGAGACAAAAGCGAGGGAGATGGAGTAGCAGTTAGAGAGACGTGAGAGAGTGCAGAGACAGAGGTTGATAAAACTGAAAACAAAGAGCATAAAAGGGGGGAAGATAGAGCAGAAAGAGAGCAGCAGAGAGACCAATAAAAAAAGAGAATAGAAACAGATTTTTAGAGAGCAGTAAGACTAGAAAAATAGAGACCCAAAGAGAGACGAGAAACTCAGTAGAAAAGAGAAAGATAGAGGGCAAAACAACAACCAAGAGACACCAGAAAAACAGAGACAAAAGGAGAGATGAAATACACAGCAGGAGAGAATTGAAGCAGAGAGGCAGCAAGAGGCAAGTACCAAAACAGAACCAGCAGCACCTGAAACCAGATACAGCAGCAGTGGAGAAAGAAAGATAGAGGGCAAAACAACAACCAAGAGACACCAGAAAAACATAGACAAAAGGAGAGACGAAATACACAGCAGGAGAGAATTGAAGCAGAGAGGCAGCAAGAGGCAAGTACCAAAACAGAACCAGCAGCACCTGAAACCAGATACAGCAGCAGTGGAGAAAGAAAGCAAAGACAGCAGTGCAAAGAGAAAGAAACCAACAACAGCAGTGCAAAAACAGAGAGTCACTTTCGTAAAATTAAATTGAGGTACAACAGTAGCTATTTCTGGTTTTCACTTTATCTTAGTTTTGTAGCAATGGAGTTTAAGAGAGAAAGGCAGAACTAAAAAAAAAAAAAAAAGCACAGAGAAAGCAAGCAAAAGGAACAACAGAGAAAGAGTAGAAAAACAGTGACCCAAGACAGAGAAAAGAAACACAGCAGAGAGAGAATCAAACCAAAAAAAAAAGAAAAAAGAGAACCAATGTGAGCAAGAGCAAGGAGAAAGAGAATCGACGTGAGAGAGAGCTATAGACAAGAGGAAAAGATAGGACTTCCATTTTTCTTGTTATTCTGGTTCAAATCATATTTCGGTATTTACTATAACCGAATTCATAAATTACAAGGTTAGTTCTTGGTTATTCCATTGCATTCAAGTTATGTTGATTTGTTTTGGAATATTCCTATGTTTTTGTTTTTATGAATTAATTTTCTGGTTTCGTTTGTTTTCTTAATAACATCATAGAAATGGTTTTGTATGAGATAATTGTAGATTATTTACTTTGTGTCATATTCTTATGAGAGAATCCTTAGGATAACTGAAGCTAGATATTGAGGGTAATCTCTAACTGAATTTTGGTTTGCTTTGGGGAGTTATTATGAATTAACCATGGCTGTCCTTATGAACCATAGATGAGGGTGGTGTTTCCCTTTGCCTTATTCGGTGAAGATGAAGAAGTTTTTGGTTTCTGTGCTTTACTTCTGTTTCTAATCCCATGCTTCTTACTTTTTGTTCTTTCTTTTATTTTCTTTCTTCATTAATACAATTCCCGTAGCTCTGCCTTATTTGTCTACCATTTGTATTTATTTATTTTACTTTTGTTACTTCTATTGTTTTTGTTTGTAAAGTATTTGGACCTCAATTTCATGTACATATCTTAAGCATTTTATATGCTGATTTGGTCCATTAATTTATTATAATATTCTATTTCTATTTGGTTGTAGGTTCATGATTAGTGTTTTTTTTTATTGTGTATGCTTTATACGTATAGGTTGATGGCCCTATTTACTTTTTGTTTGTTTTGTTTCACTTTACTTAATTTGCTTATTCATGGGCCTGAAGTTTGTTTTAATTAATTCTCATTGATTTTGTCTCTTAGGCCATTTACTTCCTATGTAGTAGTATAGTTTTGTTTACTGAGTTATTTTGGACAATGAGTTAGTGTGCATTTGATTTTTTTTTTATTTATTTGCTTAATTAGGTTATTATTATTATTTTTTATTGGACCTTCATTTCTTTCGGGTTATGTTATGTTATGTTATGTTAGGATATATTATTTATTTTCTTTTCATTTTATTTATTTTTATTGTTATTGTTATTGTTATTGTTATTGTTATTTTCTTTATTTAAATAGTTTAAGTGAAATAAAATTAGGAGTAAAATCACATATTATGTATTTTGCATTATTTAGTTAAATCTATGAGAATAATATCCATAAGCCCCTTACTTGTCAAGGGAGGGATAAGAACGACTTACCCCCATAGGGGTGGCTCTCTTATCTACCTGAGGTAAGGATAAGCGCCCCTTTGAAAACCAAGAAGCGTGGGAACAAAGTTGAAGGATTAAAGCGCGAGTAGGTTCATGCATAGCATAATTTTAACATGAAAATTTTAAATTTCTTTTAATTTCATTTTTTGAAAAAAAAATAAAAAATAATAATAAATCATTTGAATCATTGCGAACTACGCGGACTTTGATCCCTAATTAGAGTACGTAGGCATTCGAGGGTGACGAATCAAGTCTCATTGTGAATAATCACCTATTTTTCTTTTAGAAATAAAATAAATATAATTAGGCCATAATTTAATTTGCACAATTAATTTTAGGTATCCGTCGTTTAGACGGGTGTTATAGGGTGCCTAACACCTTCCCTATACACAATTAGACTCCTGAACCTTCTCTGGTTCGTAGACATATTTTTTTAAAATAAAAGGGGTTCTCCAATTGTTCTCCGACTTTTAATTCAATTGGTGGCGACTCCAGAGTTTTCATTTCGAAAACCAAATCTCTTTTATTTAAGCCATCCTCGTTATACCGACCTCCAGGTATGTTATGACAGTTTGGCGACTCCACTGGGGATATGAATCGAGAGTCAAACCTAGAAAGTTAATTATGCAAAATAAATATGGCCTTTTTGTATTTTCTTTATCCCATTGTTCATTTAATTTTCATTATTTATTTCATGTATATATTGTGTATATATTTTTGCTTCGCATTTGTAAATAATTGTAGTATATTTTGTGCTTTCTTTTGCAGCGGGTAGATGTAAGATGAGGTTTGTTTGTTTTCCCTGCACACACGAAACACTAACACTCATACCTCACACTTTCTCTGGCTCTATACCCGAGTCACATTTAAGCTTAGGGTTAGATAGGGAGTGAGCATTATCTCAAAGGGGCTAAGTACCCTTGCGATCTATGCAAAGCTCTCACTTGGATTGTAACTTGTCCTTTTAACATGAGTAAATAGAGAGGCTCTACCTTTCGTCTATTCATGTTAACAAGACAAGGTCTCCGTCATCCCGATGAGAGGCAATCTATAGTACCTTGGACTTTTAAGATGTAGAACTGACCTAATAACCATGCACGTAATTTGATTGCACAAGCCCTCCTTTAGGTTAGATCATGACTTCTAAGTTAGAATCTTTGAGCTTAGATGTCAACCTTTTCTTAAGACAATAGGGGAAATATCATTTCTCTCTTTTATTTTTCTCATTTACTCGCTTTATTTCTCATTTGTAAATACACTGTAAATTTTTCTGACAAGGTTTGGTCACATTTTATTTTTGAACTTTTCAGCAATAATCCATAGGAGGTTGAATTGTTAATATGGCTAGTCGAGATCCTGTTTTTAAAAATTCTAAGACTTCACGAGCTTTCATAAGGGATATGGCATCACTACCAACTGAAGAGAGAGATTGTTTACCTAAGGGACATCCTAGCACATTGCCTAAGAGGCTTCGAGTCCATGTCGAAGTCAGTGATGTGACTGAAGTAGACCGTTTTTTCAAATTACTACCCATTGATGAAAAGACAGCTTTTAATCAGAAATACGGAAAAATTTGGGACTTGTTAAAGGTTGAAGTACATGAGATGGCCGTGGTTACCATGTTGAATTACTAGGATCCTTCATACCGTTGCTTAACTTTTGGAGTCATTGACACGATCCCGACTATTGAAGAGTATGCCTATATGCTGAATTTGTCATTGACTACTCAAACCAAGGTGTATACTCACAACAAGAATAAAGTTGCTTTGGGAAGGGTTGCTGAGTGGCTAGGTGTATCTGCCGACATGATGAAAAATAAAATGATTCTAAAGGACACTAGCATGAGGGGGTGGCCTATGGCTTTCATAATACCTAGTCTACAAAATTTTCTTGACAAAAAGGAATGGGGAAAGCTGAGGGATCTGATCGCTTTATGTATCTATGGACTTATTTTATTCCCATCTGCCAAGAATGCTATTAGTCTTTTAGCCGCCGATGTGTTTCAACAAGTTCTTGAGCACAAGATTAATCTAATACCCGCCATATTGGCCGACACATTTGGAGCTCTAAATTTTTGTTGAAGGAAAGGCGATGGTAAACTCAAATGTTGTTTACAACTTTTATTCGTTTGGCTTTTCTACTATGTTCAAGGAAAACATTATCCACGATTGACCAATTTTGGCTTTGGGATGGAGTTCATAAGGAAATTTACTGAATTGAAGATTGTGAAGGAGGATCGAGATTTATGGTTGAACCGTTATATTGGTATTGATGAAGGAAATTTTACATGGCGTTCTCATTGGTCTAAAGGGCATGGCATATTGGTTCGTTGCGGAGATTTTTCGTATGTGCCATTGATGGGTACTCGAGGTTGTGTGGCCTACACACCTACACTAGTCTTGAGGCAATTCGAACACCTTCAATACATTCCTTACACTAAAGGACTTGTTGAAATGGAGTTCGAGTACGATTCTCAAGGGAGTGAAAATAACTTGTACAAGGTCAAGAA
Source organism: Cercis canadensis (assembly GCA_003255065.1). NCBI lineage: Eukaryota > Viridiplantae > Streptophyta > Magnoliopsida > Fabales > Fabaceae > Cercis > Cercis canadensis. The sequence continues at coordinate 109,710 of QAOA01008702.1, forward strand.
GGCTTGGGAAAGATTATCATTCCGACAAGAAGACCCGTGCTCCGATATTGATGAGGCGATTACTTTGTATGGTACTTGGGTCCGAGAGAAAGCCAAAAAGGTCGTAGTACCACATGCTGCTACTATTTCTCATCCACCTCCTATTGAAGTGCCTACTCGTGATTTTGAGGCTGAATTTTCCATGAAAGAAAAACTTAGAGAGGAAGAAATGAAAAGAAAATTAGATGAGGTAGAAGTTGAAAAGAAGAACTGGCTTGAAGAACGGGCTCAACTCATGAAGAGATTAGCAAGAGCAGAGAAAGAAAAGAGAAAATACCAAGACGTCGCTCAAAGTGCCTCATCGAAGCAAATTGAACAAATGGAGAGACAAATCCATCAGGTAAGAGAAGTGGTGAAACACAGGCTTGAGCAGATGAGGTGTCTTAAAGCAAAGATTGAAGAGCTAGAGGAGAATCTGGAAGAAGAAAAAGATGTTCACAAACAACAAATGAAAAATTGGGGGAATGGGTATCAAAATATGAAAAAATTGAAAACTCAAGAGGAAGAAGATAAAGAGTTTTTACATTGTCAATGTGAAGATATGGAACACCAAAATACTCGCTTGGGCAATGCTTTTCAAAAGGCAAGAGAGATGGTGACACTTTGGAAGCAACAATTATGAACTTTTGAAAGAGAAAAAAGAAATGGATAAAGGAGGTGACGCTTCAGAGACCGAAAAATGGAAGAAGCGTTTTGAATATTTGATGGAGAATTCTTATGATAAAGCATAAAGGCTGAGACAAAGAGTTCAAGAGGTCGAAGCTCACACGACTCCTTTTGCATTACCTATGAGGGATTTGGAGAAACTTTTTGAAGAATACAAGAGTATTTTAAATGACATATCACAACTATGAGCTTCTTGATGTACTTGAGTTACAATTATTAATGAAATGTGCTTTGTTCTCATTGGACCAATCTCTCATGTTAGTTGGATGCGATAATTTTTCTCGTAATGTCAAAACATTTGCGAATATTATCATTGTCATGTCTTTTCGTAAGGAACCAAAGTTCCTGCCGAAAAATAAGATTTGTATCCCACGAAAGTACTTGTGAAGAAGATGAATTTTAAAATTGATCGCTTAAAGGACTCGTCCAAGCCATATTAACAATTTGTCTTCTTAAGAGATTGCTGAAATCTTTTTATTATTTTCATTTTTACTCATTTATTCTTTATGTTTTCTTTTCATTTTTTATCGTCCATTAGGGGATTAAGACATCATTGGTCCTGCAAAGAAAGCGTGTTTCAATCAAAAAGGCTCTGTGAAAAGATCTATCGAACTCAGATCTAGGACTGTTACTATCATGGATGGAACTCAGGAACCAGAAAGGGATTTAGGAGTTGAGTTAGATGGGATGAAGGAACAAATGAATGAGATAAGGAGTTTACTTGTTGAAAGTTTGAAGCTAAAAGGGACAGCTGAAGGCCCGATTCATTCTGACTTTCTCCCCATATCCCAAGTAGCACCACTGCTGACTTTTCTTGCTCATGAGCAAAATGTTACCACAACTCAATTCAATCCCATTTGGGGCATGCCCCCCCATCTAATGACACCCGCAGCCCAGGGATTGGACCCTAATTCCACTATCCTACCTACTACCCAACCACCTGAATTTCGATTCACTGCCACCTTACCTAAAGCAAAGCCTACCATAGAGACTTCCTTTAATCCAAGTGGACACAGGGGAAATGTATACACTTACACTTAACCGATCACCCGTTCTATTTTTAATGTGCCCACCCAGAATCCACCAGTGACCATACATGTTGAGAAAGAATCTAAGGAGTGCGAAAAAGAAAAACAAAAAGAGAAATTGTTGGCTTTAGAGGAGAGGATTAGAGCTATGGAAGGAACTAGTTCATTCGGGGCTGTGGGAGTCAAGCAATTACGTCTTACTCCGGGAGTGTCAATTCCTAGAGATCTTAAGCTCCCTGAGTTTGAGAAGTATGATGGGACTGGTAACCCGAAGTTTCATCTGGTATCTTATATTACGGAAATGGCCGCTATAGAGGAAGATGAGAAAGTGTTGATTCATTTCTTTCCAAAAAGCCTCACTGGTGCTGCTTATAATTGGTTTATGAATTTAGACCGCACCAAGATAAGGAGTTGAGCAGATTTAGCAGATGCATTTCTAAAGCAGTACAAGTTCAACTATGATACTGCTCCTACAAGAAAGCAATTGAAGAACATGCAGAAGAAAGATGAATCTTTCAGGGAGTATGCCCAGAAATGGAGGACCTTGGCTTCCGAAGTTCAACCTCCACTCATTGACTCTGAATTATGCTCCATTTTTCTGGATACATTGAAATCTCTGTATTTGGAGTTGATGGCGGGTTGTCCATTCCATGATTTTGCTGATATTATCAAGGTTGGGGAAAGAATAGAAGGACTGGTAAACGCTGGAAAGTTACAAGGAATGAGTACTGAAGGTAATAGTTTTGGCCAAAAAAAATGGGTTTTCAAAAAAAGAAGGAAGGAGAAGTGAATTGGATACAAACACCGGGAATCTACCAATACCCTCAACCTAGAAGACCATCATTTCCACCATCATATCCTGTTAATGCTAACCCTTCAGCTTATCCCCAATCCTTACTAAATCACCAATATCCTCAAGCACCTTTCGTTTCCACTTACCATAATACACCTCCAAGTTTCCCGGTATCAAGACCACCATTCAGGCCAAATTACCAAGGGTATAGAAACCAGCCACATCCTTTATAAAGAGATGAACCATTTCCAAACATTCCTATTACTAGAGCCGAATTGTTCAAACAATTGTGTAAGGCTCATGCGATAGCTCCTAAGCCTGTACAACCAATTCAACCACCATTCCCTCAATGGTATAACCCAAGCCTCAAGTGTGATTATCATCGAGGTATTGTGGGACATTTGATTGAAGATTGTCTGGGGTTTAAGTTTGCTGTGTTAAATTTGATCAAGCAAGGCGTGATCAAAATTGAAGAAATTGGGAGAGGGCCTAATGTAAACAATAATCCTTTGCCTAACTATAAAGCGGGACCAAGGATTAATACAATACTTGAAGGAGTTGGGGAAATCCGAAAGATTACTCAGATAAAGACTCCTATGAGGTTAATACGAGAAATACTGAGGTCAGCTGGAAGCAGTTTGAAAGGTCCTTTTAGGCCAATAAAAAAGGATGATCAATATGATGTGGATTCTTTCTGTGAACATCACCAGAGTATGGGGCATGATATAGAAAGGTGCTGGGAATTCAAGTGTGGAGTTCAGAAGTTGATGACTTTAGGAGTCTTAAGGTTTGAGAGGAGAAGTGAGGGGAATCAGAAGGAGATCAACATGACTGGAGAAGAACAACATGGGGCCAAACCTTTTGTCCTTAGAGTTTTACCTAAT